>BJBW01006074.1:11893-25369 GCA_004320125.1 Scolopax mira | reverse complement strand
CAGTCTGGTTTGAGGTTGAAAGAGTGAAGGGGACAAAAACATGTTACGCTTATAACTTCTTTTCCTCAAGTTACTGGGAACGTTGGCTGTTTTTTTCTGATTTTTTGAAATGCAGTCAGTGACAAGAAAAAACTGCCAAAGGGATGTTCGCAGAAAATTAGCTCTATTAAAAGTTCAGCTGGAAACGAGTGCAGTGTCCAAGCCTTTTATTTTTGAATAATGACTAAAACTTTTAAATAATAAATGCCCTAAAATAATAAGAAACCATCATTTGCATAAAGAAAAAAAAAATGAGCAAACTGAGTAGCAATTAGGAATTTATGTTCACGCTACGTTACTCAGCTTTGCTTGATTGGTTTCTTTGTCAAGAATGTCCCATTTACCAGTTTGGGCTGCTCTTAATGGGGCATCCTTTTTCTGCGTGCTAAATGGAGAACGGCAGCAGCAGTTCATAAATAGTGTGCTCTTTCCTTTTGGATATGTATAACAGATGAAGTTGGCTTTGTGTGTGAACAGCCCCTGGATTTGTGTGGATTAAGTGTGAACAGGTCTGTACTACTGAGAATATGAATAATGTTAGTTTCTATAATTGCTAACATCTGGCTGTCCATAAATCTGTTAAATTACATAGAAACCGAATTAGATTTCTGTGTCATAAGGAAAGCAATTACATGGAACTCTGTAGGCAATATGGCTTTATATTCATCTGTGAAATCCTTTTAGTTTTGAACTGTGAAAGCTACCCTTCTAATCTGCACTCTGATTCTGCTACATCCTGTATAAATGCTATTCAAGGAGCCCTTAATATGGCGGGGCAGAGAATATTGGCGATGCTTGGTGAAATCACCAACGACAAAGTGAATGCTTCATTTGGACCCTTGTCTTGGACATAAAATACAAATCAAATTTATTGAAGGGAAAATGGGACGTTTTTAAAAGTAACTGAAGTCTTAGGGTAGCCGTTTGGATATAATTGACTTCATACGAGTTCATTCATAGCTCTCTTCATGTTTCTTCCCTCCTGTGATATTCTGGCACTTGTTAAGCGATGAACTACAAGTTTAAATTTCTCTTAGTGCAGCACCTTTTACACCGAGAGTGGAGCTTTCAAGTCCTCAGTAATGCTACAGTTTGCGTTAGAACCATGATGTCCTTTTTTGGCAATTAAGACTGTCAGGGCAGCAAAGTACATCATTTCTAGGGAAGTCTGAGCAACGAGCAGTTGAATCGTTCTATCAGGACCATCCCTGACAAAGGACTGGCCCACAGGTTAGATTTGATCGTTATAGTTTCCTTCAGCAGATTGAGATTGTTGTTACCATCTTTTAAGATCTGGCTTTCTCAGGAGATGACTCATGAACCTTCATTGCTCTCCTTCAAAAAGTTAGGGCAGATGGCCTAAATCAGACTTTAGGTATTTTTTATTTGTAAATTCTATTGAATTTTTAAATTTGCTGTTTTAGAGAGGATTTAAAAGTACTCTTGGATTATATTGAACAGTTATAAATTTCACGCTAGCATTAAGGTCATTTTAGATGGTAAATGGGAGAGTTCTTCCTTGTAATTTCTGAATTCATGTAATAGAATTCTGGAATTTTCATGATGGAGACCATCACTTCTAAAAGATTTTGGATTTCACCCTTCCTCGTACTGTTGCTTACAGTTGTCATTGTTCATGTTGGAACAAGAGAGGCCCACCAGTTTACTGATATTTTATCTGACAATCTGTCAGAATGTTGTTTAAGAGCAGCCCAGAGTTATTTTCTGAAAGAAATACTTGTTTTTAACAATGTTGTTAAAAATCTCACGGCTTTTGCTGCAAGAAAAATATAACTGCATTAACTCCCTAGATAAATTCATATTGCATAATTATATTTTACCCTCCTAAAGCAATTTTAGCGGAATACTGTAATTCACTTTTCTCTAGTGTAGAATGATTTTCTTTTGTTACTTATTTCTTTGTGTCATTGCTAAATCATACATTTTTCTCCATAGCTGTGTTCTAAGACTTTTTTTTCTGCATGAGGTGCCTCTGATTTTTGATTTTTTTTTCCTTTGTTTTCTTTTAGTTTTCCTTTTTGTTTTTTCTTCTCTTTCTAATTCACTTCCCAGCAGTGGGAAAAGGATGCAATTGACTAGTTTTAGTCTGGGAAATGCTCATCGTGCCAGGAACTTATGAAGAATAGTGCACTTTTATTTTGGTTCTGTCTAACTGATAGAAAGTCACTCTGTTCACTAGTTTCTATCACTGGGAGATCACTATACACCCTTAGCAGAAGGTTCATGTTCATCATTGCTATGCAGTTCCACTAGGTATGTCAGTCTCAGCGTTTACAATTAAACCTACTGGAGGTAGTTTAAGAATTCTTGACAGAATGAAAACAAACAATGAAGAATAACCTGAAAAAGTCAGTGTTTAATGTCTAGCAAGTAAATATAGAAGATATCAGAAAGAAGATACCCTCTTCCACCCACAAGGCAGATGAGCACTAATTACTTCATACAGAAATAAAATTTGCCCTGTGAAAAAAAATATGTCCAAGCATTATAAATCTGCTGTTTTGCAGATATCGATGAGTGTGCCTTAAAGACCCACACCTGTTGGAATGATTCAGCCTGTGTGAACCTGGCAGGAGGGTTTGATTGCCTTTGTCCGTCTGGACCATCTTGCACTGGAGACTGTCCCCATGAAGGCGGCTTCAAGCGGAACGGGCAGGTGTGGACCCTGAGGGAGGACAGATGCTCCGTTTGTTCCTGCAAGGTGAGATCCAGCTGGTCTGGGTTTCAGGAGTCCTTTAATTCTCTGGGCTCGTGTCAAAAACCCAATATTGCAGTGCTACTGGTGTTGGCAAAAATACTAGCCCAAGCCCAAGGCACTGAGGCAAAAGGTAAGCTCTGCTGTGGGCACTAAAGCTGTGATGGGAAAATTTTTCTGGGAAGTCATCTTTTTTCTTATTTTGCACAACCACAGACACAGCTGAATAATGGCCAACCCTGCTTAGCTTCTACCACGTCACACTGTGGGCCAGAGGCACCTGGAGCGTGCCTTGATGAGGGACTTGCGTTACCCTTTAAAGGAATGTGTGGGCAATGAAGCGTTGGAAACAGTTTTAAATTTCTCTTTTATATGAATATGCATTTCTCAGGACAGGTACTGTAGTCAGCCAACTTCCTGCTGACAGTGTTTCCCTTAACTTGGAATACAGGTGAATTAAGTGTGTAAGAAGAAATTCCTGGGCAGAGTCAAAGGTCAGAGGACCTGGCAGCAGGCATGTAATTTCCTCAAGTGAAGAAGGGTGAAGGCCAGGTTTCTCCTTCTCACCCAGCTTGGCTTGTATTGGCAACCCTCCCACATGAGCAGTGCAGCTCTCTGTACCTTTGGAGAAGGCAGGGGTGTTATAGATAGATCTACTTTAGAGTTAACACTTAGATAATTTGGAGGGGTGGTGGTGGGGTGTTTCTCCTGGAAATTATCAGTTCTTTTCTGAGTATTGTAACCAAGTTAAAAGAAGATTTTACTTTGCTTTCTTCATTTTTGCTAGTTAAAAGAGGAGTGCTGTCACTGTAATTAGAAGGTTTTAGAAGTGCACCAACCTGAAAAATGGTTGGTCTTTTTTGGCCATTTTGACCTGTTGCGTTCATTGCAGTGATAAAGCTGTCCTTAGACACAGCAGAAAGTATCGGCCCTTGCATAAGTGTAAGGAAAATGAGAGTTTGGCCACTGTGAAAAGTTGAATGTAGAGTATGAGAATTTGCCTATCAATCCTCATGTCTCAGTGCTTATGAGCCAGAGAAGCATCAGAGGGGCCGGGGGTGGGGACAAGGGGAAAGACTTGTTTTTCAATTGCAAGAAGCTGAAAGCCTCATCATTTGTGTTTTGCAATGATATAGCAGAAGGGAAAATCAAGACTTCAGAGTGAATAGAACCCACAAAGTACATTGCTGTTTTGGGCTCAAAAGGGAATATTTTGTTCTTAGTTGCTGCATTTTTTACTTCAAGTAGCTTCAAGGTCCCTAAAACTCCTCCCTTCAGAAGCTGAAGTGTACCACTCCACAGAACATATATCAAGCTTTTATTGCAATCTTGGGGAACTGACTGGCCTATGAAAGGATTTCCAGTCAATAGAGTAAACAGTTTAATATATGTGTAGACATCTGCTCTGCCTTTGCAGAGTTACAACTATTAGTATTCCCATTATAGATTGCTTGTGATTTATTTGCCATTTCTCATTGCTCTTATTTCTTAAGTTGAATGTTCATATTGGTATATGAAAATACACAAAATGATGAACTAGTACATAGATATTTTAAACACAGCCTGGCGCTGTTTGTTACTATGACTCTTCCTTTATGTCTTCCTCACTTTCCAGTTTTTTTCCTCTGGGAATTAACATTTGCATTTAATCTCACTTCGGTAGCTGCCTTGTTTCAAGAGCCAAATTTTTGTCTATAGAGCAGGGAAAACAGGGAGAGCTCCTCCTCTATCATATCCCAGGCAGGACGTAAAGTCTTCAATCAGCGTTTATTGAAATATTGAAACATATTCCATAAATTGTGATAGTTTCCAATACTCCAGATTACTTCTCAAACCTGCTGCTGGACTCCATCCTTTCCATACAGCTGCACGGGGAGCTGGCCCTGCTTGACCTTTTAGCAGCCTGCTTGGTTTTCAGTGAGGAAAAGGGCAGAGCGTAACTAAATCATTCCTAATACTTCTTACCTGGACTTTGAAATGATCCTACTCACTTGTTTTACCTAGGAGACAAGTCAGCATTTCAGATTTAAAATAATATGTTTTCTTTTGGCTTTTCTGTTGTTACGGTTATTTTAGGAAAGGTCAGATGGATATATTTTGTTCAGTGGCTGAAACGCATAGATCCCATGTTGAAAATACCTTAAAATCTGGTGCACAGGAAATTAAATACCTTACTTAACTTGGAAGTTCATTAAGTAAGGTTATTTGTGGAGTAGGATACTATGGAATATGAGAAATTATATTACTTCAGTTATGTAACGAGGGAAAGCAAAGGGATTATTTCGGTGTTTCAGCAGACCCAGTCTCTTCAAACATCTTTGTTCATCTGATTAAAAATAGAGTTTACAAAAACAAATTCTCAAAACTGTAAATTGATACAGTGTCTTAAGTATATTTGATGTGTCTTCTACAGGTGTCCTCCTGAACTCTTGTGTATTTAGTACACAAGACTGGTAGAAATTGGATGGAGGGTAGGGAGCTGTTTCTCTCTCCCATGAGAAAACAGATCCTGGCCATACAGTCTGGCTCTATCTGGGCTTTTGAGTCAGTCCTCTAATTAAGACAACCCTCCATTCCCTGTATTGAAAAGAGCCTGGGGGATAAGCACAGCAGTGGAAACAGAGGGATATGCCAAGGTGAAGCATATTGCTGATGGCGAGAATGGTTTGGTGGTTTGGTTTCTGCAGAGTCTGATTTCTGTCCAAATTGGCTTTGGGGCTCTGTGGAAGCTCGAGTCAACCTTAACAGTGATTCCCTCGTGTGTCAGCTTTTCTTTTGGTAAGAACAGTTTTGTGTTTGTACCTCTGGTGCTTATGAAGCACATAGAACCGATTCAGCGAGCAAGGCGGGGAGGGAGAGGAACTATAAGATGCTATATGTTATTACCCACTGAAAGAAAATGAGTTGCTTTCTCTATATTTCCCAATTTTCTATATATTTCCCAGTGCTACTATATAGCTGCAAAGATGCAAGTGAGATGTTGTAGCTTAAGAGGCTTTGTGTCACTGCAGTATAGGGATAAAAATGCTTTTTGAAAGGCGTGGAACTAATGAGGTTGTAGATAAAACACAAATGCTTAAAGAACAAAGAGAGCAGCAGTGTATTATGATTACCAAAAGGTCTCTGGCAAAATCATCAGACTTTGTCAGTGTTCTGAAGTTCGGAGAGTAAAGGCAACATAAAAGGTTAGCTGCTCCCCAGAGGTAACAGCATGGGAGCTCAGAGAAGCAGGGAACTACCAGCACTGTCACCAGCTGAAAGGAGAATTTGAAAACTAATCTTGAAAGCTTGGAAGCTGAATTGGATTAGCCATTATTAATCAGCACTCCATTATGGAGAAGAGAGAGACTGCCATTGTCGAGGGCGTTGGGTTGCCCGGACACCTGGCGCGGCCCCTCGTTCCCAGAGCTCAGCAGCCTGGCAGAGCTTCTCTGCTGAGCTGCCACTCGGTGTCTACCCTCAGCAAGGGGTGGAAGACAGTTGTGCTTTCCCACCTGCAAGAATAGAAATTTAGTCTTAATTCTCTGTCAGGAAAGGCTTTTGGCTCTCTTTCACCACTTGTTGAAAGGGGAGGATGACTTCTTTCTTTGGTTTTTTTTTTGTGGAAAGGGATTAGTCCCAGCACCACATGTGGACCTGGCCAGACCTGTGGCTGAGGAAATGGGCCACTGCCAGCCTTCCTTACCTCATGATTGACTCAAACTACTGAGTAGGGAAATAAAGCTTATTTATTCCTTCTTCTACAGCTAAAGCAGCAAATTAACCACAGGCAGAGAATCCTTGGTTATATTGGTAGAAAGCTGAAGAAAGAGTGTAGGGCAATCTAGGACTATACCCTGTCGTTGGCAAAAGCAGTTCAGATCCACGTTAACCTAGCACATTTTCTACATTTCCATAATTCTATTTCCTCTTCAGCTTTCTATGTTAGGCATAATAAATAATTTTTTTAATTAAATTTTTAAAACTGAAATGAATATTCTGATCAATTCAAAACTATGATAAAATGCAGCAGCGACACTGACTGACATGGATTTGTGATTCCCTCATGTTGATATTGTAGATGTTGCATTGTGCCCAATACTAGCTTTGCTTAAAAACACCAACCAAACACAGATGCTTATATGAAAATATAAACAAAAGAACCTACCATGGTTCTGTGGTTTTGGCTGTGGTTATGGCTGTTTTGTCTGCCTGTAGAAAAGACGTTCTGGGGTGCTCTCACTATTTTTAGCAACCACTTTTTGAAAGGATCAAGAGGAAATAAATTGCCCTGCTTTGATGGGTATCCCATTATTTGGTGGCAATGATAAAAAAACCGTTTCCTTCTTATGTCAGATGCGGATTTATAGGTTCAGAACAAGATTTTGATGAGAATATAGAAAAACTGCAACAAAATGAGTGGAGTTGTTTTAGGAATTGTACAGTTGTGATCCAAAGCAGAACATGGCTTCCTTCCTCTCAGCTCCACCTTCAAGTTGGCTGCAGGGGATGCTTTGCTTGAGTAAGGACTAATCCAGTAACTACCATTGAATGCAAAGGAAGCACATGTCAAAACTTGCCAGTAATTTCCTTATTGTTAACTGTGATTTCAGTTCCCAGTCTGCATGTGGCATGTCAGTTTGTTGGCTCATCAGTAAGGGGAATAATTTCAAACACCATAATCCATCGAATTTTCGTAACTAGAATTCAAATTGATTTGTATTTTTCTGATGCGAATGTAATATATCCTTTTCTCTTTACACAGATCCTTTTCTCTTTACAGAAGCAATTCATCTGCTTATCTCAAACAGTTCGATTTAATGGTCTTTAACAAAATGAGCCATCCAGTACTGTAAGCAAATATTTAGCAAAATCATATTTTGGAGAGCCTGTGGAATACAGGTCCTCTTTAAAACATGAACTGAATTATAATGGATAATGACAGGTCCATTCAGCTTTAAGGTGGTGTACTGTAGGTCCAGATGTGGAAGAGAACCAGTGGTGAATTCAGAGTTAAGAATGATTAGTGCTGCTGTGATTTTGCTATATTGTGCTCCTATGAAGTTGAAGGGACCACCTTCATAACTTCAGTTTAGTTATTCAAGTTATTTTCTTCACAACGAGACATTCACTAAAAATTGTGCTTGCACAAATATTATGGCAACTGCTTGAAGAGTTCACTGATGTATCCAGTGAGCTTTGAAATTGCTTCACTGCATTTCTTGCGAGATACTGATTTCTTTAAAATGTAATTAATTGGAGACAGGAAAATGGTATTCTCATATTCAGACAGTATTGGATCCATGCACTGATAGAAATTGGGAGGTACTGGTATTTGAACTATGACAACTGGTCGGATCCAGTCCTTATCAGTGGTAACATGGAATACATTAAGAGCTTAATATTTCCTGATATGCCAAAGACGTGCCCTTTGATAGATGTACCCTGTGACCTTATCCGGGCTGCTGTCTGGTGGTTTGTGGTTGACATCAGGGCCCTGTGTCCTCGCAGGACGGGAGGATTTTCTGCCGGAGGACAGCCTGCGACTGCGAGAACCCCAGCGCCGATCTCTTCTGCTGTCCAGAGTGTGACACCCGTGTCACCAGCCAGTGCCTCGACCAAACAGGGCACAAGCTCTACCACAGCGGGGACAACTGGACCTACAGCTGTCAGCAGTGCCGTTGCCTGGTATGGGTAAAACCTTTTGGAAGGGACCAAGAATAATAATAAGGATTACGGTTCTGAGCAAAGCATACCTGGAAGCAGGCTCTTGGCTCTCTCTTTACCTGCTCTTTAAACTGGGAATGATGATAAAGTGCTTACAGAGCACCCGAGATCTGAAAGCTACACCATCAGTTTTCTTTACTGCTGAATAAGTAGGTCTAATGAACAAAATGAAAAGTGTGACAAAAGCTTGGAAACCTTGACACTACATTAGCTTTAGTATTAGTCTACTTCTGAGATCTTTTATAAGGTCGTCTCATCTTTAAGTGACTTTTAAATTTTTTTTTCTCATGCAATGGATTTGCTTGGAGGAGTTTCAGCTTTTAATTCCATCAGCTGGTGTACCTTTCTTATCAAAACGGACAAAGCAATTTTTCTTTTTCTTATTCACCAAGTGCTGATAAAATGGAGTGCCAGTGCCACGTGGTGAATTAGTAAAAATTAACCAAAAAAAGAAGGATAAAGAAAACTGAAATTACTAGACAAATGTGCAAAATGAAGAATGTTTATTTTCTCACTAGGCACTGTAGATTATTTCCCTAAAGCTTTAAGTTTTGCGCAGATATACTAATTAGAGCAGCAACGAGCTTCATTAAAATGATCAGATTTCCATTTATAGCTGTCTGTATAACATAGCCTAAAATATGATATTAATCAAGAGGTGTCTGAGCATCAAGAAACAAATTGCATTCAAAGCTAAGTTACTGTTAAAAGATAATTATCCATAAAGTACAGTAGTAAGTATTGTATTTTGTATTCTCTGAAGGTATTTTTTTTTTAATGTTTGCAGAAGAACAGCAAGAAACATTTGCAGCCAGTAGCAATGGCAAAGATTAGATGTGACATGTTTTACAAGGGCTATTGCATTTGTGGCTAGCAGTTCTTTGCCTAATTTTATGACTGGATTAACATGCAGAGCTAAAAGACAGCGATGCCCTAAATCAGTGCTACATGTAAAAGTCTGCATGGCGTGTGACGTTATCAAGGGCTGAAGTGCTTACCCAGTAGCATAATGGAAGATATTGGAGCCCTTCACAGGTTAGCTCTAGACACACAGAGCAACACCCTATAGAAGTAACCCAATGACTCTCTCTTCTCCATGTTTCTATCTACTAAATGGTTGGGTTTTTTTCCAAAGGTAAATAATAAAATAAAATGACTCAGTGCAACATAACTGGTAGTATTCTAACAATTCCCTTAGGAGTTGACAGTAAAATCAATTTTGGCCGTTGCTAGTTAGATCAATGTTCGGTGCTTCTCGAACCCACTAACCTACATCTATCTGCAGTGTTAATTTTCTATTTAAGCAGTTGCTATGACCCTGCAGAGATGTCAATGTGACCAGGCGTAGAAAGAAGGCATGAGTCTGCAAGATAATCACTGCAAAAAGTGTAGTTTATGAAAAATATTGGAACCCAGTATGGAATGCTGCCTTTAAAAAACCCAGAGAACTGAGGTTCCCCTGCTACGATGGTGACGGTGGTGGTGTTTAGTCAAGAAACAACCAAATGATAGCCTGCCTCATTTAGGAAACTTCAGTATCCAAACATGCATTTATATAATCAGCCAACCACAGAGCTGACTCGTGAAGTTTAGTTGAATTTTGGCAAAATAAAACTTTTCCATTCGGCAGGGTGCAAAGTTTCTTGGTAGCTAATAAATGGCAACAAATTCAATGACCTTTCCTTCAATTTTTACAGGAAGGAGAGGTGGATTGCTGGCCTCTTTTGTGCCCAAATCTAAACTGCGAGTACACAGCCATCTCTGAAGGAGAGTGCTGTCCCCACTGTGTTAGTGACCCCTGTCTGGCTGACAACATCACCTATGACATCAGGAAAACCTGTCTAGATGGCTATGGCATCACGAGACTTAGCGGCGCTGTATGGACAATGGTAGGATCTCCTTGTACAACCTGCAAATGCAAGGTACGATGGACAAGCTAGAATGGTAATGGAAATGTATGTTGCTGCATAAAATCAAGGTCACTTTCTGTCCTTGGAAGCTCACGTTCAGATCTCAGGGTGATAAATGAGACCCAAGGGCAGAAGCCAAAAGAAAACCCATGCCTTTCCTGTTTTGCAGAAGCAGTTCTGTGTTTGTTGAAATTGTTTGTTGATATGTGATATCCTAGTGTGACTTTCAGATGTTCTGCTAGAGAGCCCTTCAGGCATTCTCAATACAAATCTGGGCTAATATTTAAATAATTGCCTAATGTGAATGTTCATGAAAATACATTTTACAGAGCTGGTAAGCTGAGGGAAAAAAAACCTAATCAAAATTTCATCAGTAAGTAGACAAGTAGAAACACATTGCAGTCCAGAGATTAAGCCCAGAAATGAAGCCCACAACAGAAGTGGGAAGGGAATGTCACAGTTTCTGTTCCCTGATTTTATCAAGATGTATTTAATCCAGTGGCTCTGGTGCAGAATTACAGTCTGTCTCCCTCGCTCTGTGCAGTGATGACCCCACTGTGTTAATATCAGAATTATGAAAATGTTGGTCTGGGTTATATAAAATGTTCTTTTGTTTACTGTGGGAAACCATGCTGTTGCTCCAAGGCTTTAAATTATTGAAGGTAGCTTTTCTGCTGTTCTTCAGAGTTTTTCCTAATGGTTTGGTTTGGATTTAAAAAGAAAATTTCTCACTTGGGGTTTTGGTGGTTGCTGTAGTTTTTATTACATAATACAGTTTTGTAAATGACTGGATGTTGCAGAAATACATTTAACAACAGCTTGAATTCTAAAGCCGTATGTCGTGTGTCTGCGTGTCTGTCCCCCCTCGACATGTCTGCCATGAATCATAGATGTCATAGATGCCTCTATCTCTGCATTCCACCAACCCCTTTTGCTTTTTCTAACTTCTTCTGTGGAGTTGATTGATTCCTGCTTGTTTGTTTGTGCAGAATGGGAACGTCTGCTGCTCGGTGGATTTAGAGTGTCTCAACAATAACTGACATAGTCAGACTGGACTGTACCCGGGGGAGGAAAACTGATGAAGTTAACACCTGAAACGAAGTCATATGTGTTGGCGTTTTATACAACAGACAATTACCAAAGTCTCCACATGAGGAAGATATTTGGGAGTTGCCTTTGGGACCTATCACTATGCTCATCCTTGCTAGCCTTGTCTGGGTGACTTACAGTACAGCGCATATAAGTCAATGGTTGTTAAAAGTTTTCAGTGTTGTAAATTACACACTTTTCCTGTCAAGACATTTGCTAATATGTTTAAATTATTTCATAGGTAAACTAATGCTGTATTTTTGTTTTACTTTGTGTATTGACAACATGATAGAATTCAGCTCTTCTTCCTTTGGATCTAGATTTTACAAACAAGACAGCCTGTTGTGATTTTGTCCCATGATATCACATACTTAGTTCCGAGGTCCCTGTCAGATGTATTTATGAAAATATGTATGTATGTACAGTCAAATTGCATAGTAATTATATTTCACAGCTGTCCAATGTTTTAAAGCATTCAAAGGTATGTTTGATTGGACAGAAGGGAAGTGATCCAAATAAGTCTGTCTTAAAAAAATATAAAATTAAATGCCATGAACTTAACGAAATGGCAAAAAAAAAAAAGCACTTTTCTCCAAACAAGTGGAGCAAGACTCCTATAGTGGAAAATGGAACTAAACCCACATTCCACCTTTAATTCAACACATATTCAGGAAAGAATCACCAATCATTCTCAGTATTATTCTGATTTGCGAGAGAAACTGCAACTGCTGGAAAAGTGTATAATCCCTCTGGGTTAAAAACAGTCAGAGAGCCTTAAGATGATATAATTTAAATTGAAGAGATTAGAATTTGCTTTCAATTGTAACATCATTGATGAGTTCAGAATTTTTCCTTTTTTGTATTTACAGTAATAAAGATGGCTGCCATTCTCAGTTACTGCTACCATAATGACAAAGTGCAGAAGCACCTGTACCAGTGACATGCGGGACAGGAGACCTTAACACTTGGTAACTTTCACTACCCAATTTAGACTTTAGAAACAAATTTACTCTTTTCATATTTTACGGCACTAACAAACATTTAGTTTAAAATTTACCATGCGCAGTGTTGTTTAGTACCTAAGTTTAGACAGAAATACAAATTAAAAAACTCTCAGCCCTGTATCGAGGTTAGAGTTTAGATTCTCTTCAGTTAATGTCTGTTTCTTTCATGAGGCTGGAAAGTTTGTGGCATTAGAACAGGAATATGTTTCTACGATGATGGCATCTACCGCTTAAATGTCACCTCTTTAACGTGCTGTTGTGTTTTGTTCTGCTCATTTGTGTAGTGGTTTTGCTTTTTGTTTATTTAATCAAACACTGAGTATATGGAAAAGAGTGCAGAAATAAGTATAGTGGCTACAGTTTGGAAAGTCTACATTTGTGAGTTTTTCATAGGTTCATGCAGAAAATGTGAAACTGATTAACAAGAATGAAGTGTGACTATACAGTGAAAAAATTAGTCGTCTTTTAAATGAAGTACTATTATGTTTCTTATAAGGGGAAGGTGGCAAAATGATATAAAAATTATTGCAATCATTCAGAAAACTTTACTCCCGTTTTTTTAAACAGGATTTGTTTTATCTAACAGGTTTGTGTGGTAAAGTTAAATTTATTTTCTTAAAATGCCCCATCATTTTCAGCTACTAATGTATTGACAATATTTGCATTGCCCTGATGATTGTATAATAAGGGAAACAGTTGTGTTTTATATGATACTCAAAGGATGTTTGTAAATCATAATGTCAGCTCATTTTGTATATCACATTGTAAAACCCAATGGTAATTCAGTTGGATGATATATCCAGTGGGCTGAGATATAAAGGGGAATGATTTAAAACTTGTGGGCATCTAAATAAACTCCTATGTACAGATTGCTTTCCCTTACTTTTATTAGCAGAGTTTTAAAGCACTAATCACTGTCTTTTCCAGACTAAGAGGAGAAAGTGTTTGCCCAGAGATGTAGCATCAGAGTTGTAAGAAATACTTCATTTATACTCACTCAAACAGAAACATA
>BJBW01006074.1:0-11734 GCA_004320125.1 Scolopax mira | reverse complement strand
ATTTTCTTCCAGAAGTCAAATGCAGATCAATTCAGTAAAACCCTTTCAGAATGCTTTATACAGCATTATGTGTCATTATCTCCGGAGTGATACAGCTTGAACTGTTTACACAAAGTCAAAATATTGACACAGACCTGTTTGTTTATGTTGCATTTTAAGCAGTTACCCTGACTGTGATGAACTTTTCCTTATGAAGCAATTTGTTCACTAGTCACATCACATTTACCTTCAGAGCACTCAGAAGCCACAGCCCCAACTCAGAGAGCACATTGAGGAGGAAAATATAATTCACTCTGTTCCTCTGTGACCAAGGTAAGAACTTTCAAAACCCCTTTCTTGATGACATTCCCCATACACCTATGGGCACTACGGTGAAAATGCTGGGGAAAAAAAAAAAAATTATTAATTTCTGAAAAATCTCCTCTTTGTTAGTGTGATGGACCTTCTCTTGGCTCAGAAGGTAAGTGAGGAGGACTATCAGTGTAACTTCCGTGAAAAGAAACTTGCTGCTAGTTAAGGGACTTGGTCAAAACTCACACTATAGCAGCTGGGATTTTTTTGCTGTTTCTACTTATTTATTCTGAAAGAAAATATTTTCTTTGCATGTAATACTTTGGATGACAAGAAATAAATGAGTGAGAAACAGAAAATGAAAATTCCAACTCTGGTAAAATGTCTTTGCCTCCTCTTTTTGGCAAAAAGCTGAGCCTCTAGGTGATAAACCTGAACGTTGTATTCTGTTTTGTGAGGAAAGCAGATTCTCAGTTCATCTCCCTGTGTATTTGCTCACCTACTGAAATAAAGCATGTGCAAGCATGCCTATATAGTGGCTCCTAGGGTCATGGACCACACTGAGCCATGCTAGTCAATATTTAAGGCCAAAGAAAATCCAAACTATTCCCCACGAATGCTGAGTAATACCTGCCTAATTCACAGAATGTGTGGGAGATTATTATTAGTGTCTCTCTATTGCCTCAGAGACTTAAATAACAACTGTCTTCCAGTAACATATCTTCTCCCAAGAGCTGTCAGTGAGTTTTCAGGTATAACTGCATACAACATTTAATTAATGACATTTTTTTCAATCAGATTGCAATGACAAACAGAATATAATCTGTTTGGGTTTTTTTTTCCTGTGGTAGACAATAATGTTTTACAAAACAAAAGGTAAAGTGTCAGAAGTGATTACACAAATGGTGAAGTAGATTGTAATAGAATTAAATCATAACTCCTATGAGCAATATGAATGTCTCACATCTAGTGGTACTTACATAATCATCATTAATGAAGGGATTTTAAAAGGGACCCATGATACAGTTTGATGTAAAATTTTAAGTGAGTGTTGCGATAAGACATAATTGTTTGAGGAACATATTCTGCCAGCAGAAATAAGTACCTGCCAACAAGCTACTCTTCCTCCTAATGTAGATCTTTCATGGTTGTTGAAATCTAAACTGGTGTAAGGAAGAATCATGGTGGTATACATTTTTTTTAAAAAAAAGTTTTTTAAATATAATATTCAACCATGCTTCATATTCAGCTCTTCTCTCTTACTGGTAGAAATCAGCAATAATTCTGTTTCAGCTGGGTACCTAACACAGAAAGGCATTAGAGAATTGCTAGTATTGCTTGTAATCTGCAAATATTTCTGCCAGGTATTAAGGAATTAATTTCGTGCTACTAGCTGCCAGGGAACAGTCCATGATACACAGATTTTAGATATGCTTGAGAAGGGTGTATATCAGTAAGTTATTTGAAAGGATTTTTTTAATGAAACCATCACCAGGAGATTCACAACACATGGGCACATGATGTCAAAAAATCCCATGGGCCAGTCAAAAAAAAAAAAAAAAGCCTCTGAAACCATGTATGTGTCATTTAAATTCTTTAGTGTTGCTTAAGCTGTGCAGTGTGAGGGATGCCCTGAATTCTGATGAGTGAATTCCTGACTAGGAACCAAATCTCTGCTTCAGCAGTACCTCACACTTGAATTATTTTTCTTCCTAAATTTGAAGGTGAGATTTTTTTATTTAAGTGGTTTGATTGGAATTGAGCGGTGTTTGGAAGCAAGCCTTCTCATCTTCTCTTGGAGACCAAAGGAGCTACAACAGGATCTGGAGCAACTCAGGCTTCGTTGTTTTATGTGCCTCTTCCCTGACAGGATGAAACTGCCTTGGGAAAAGTACTGACCCTGGATACAGCAATAGCTACACAGACCCTCTGATAGTGGCTTTTGGTTGCCAGTCTCTGTTCTGTAGTGTCTTCCAAACGACTAGTCGTGTTATCCATACACCATAACATGTTTGCCTACCCCAAATCTCTTAATTATTGAATGCCTCTGTGGTTACGTGTGTACACGTGTAGATCCACCGAGCACTTCAGTGAAGAGCAGGTTATTGGTTCTGCAGCAGATCACACCATCACAAAGCAGAGACCTGGAGGTTATCATGAAATTAAACCAGGGTTGAAAAACCCTGTTTTCTGATATTGCAGGTGATAGATTGCTGTTTGATTAACTCTAGATCTAATTTTTCTGTCACAAGAATTGCGAATGTATTTGATTCTTCATACTTGTTTTGATGGGTTCCCTTTTACTTCAGTATTAAATATGCAGATTTCAGATTTGTCTTCCTATCTGAATATTATGCAAAATCCTCATCCAGGTGCTAGAATGTGTGGGCTTTGCTACTGCTGTCCCTCTATACTCAAAGTAGGCATTTCTTAACTCCATGTTTATGAAGTTAGAATCAGAGAATCACTGAAATATGTTCAGGAAAATATTAAGGGTAAACTCGTACCTGTTCAGATAAGGGTTAAGGGTTTAAAATACAAATATGTATTTTAAAAGTACATTTGCAGCTGTAGAGGTGATTTTTCAGCTGGCCATAGGTTTGACCATTTACTCACGTTTGTGTTAAATCATTAGTGATTAGTTCACTCTTTTTCCACATGTTTATTTGCAGAGTAGAAGACAGCTTTGAGAACTAGGTAGCTGCTGCATTAAGTCATCTCAATGAATAGTATTTGTTAGAAACTACCACAGAAGTATCACTAACGCTTTCCCAAAATCAGAAACAAATATCTGATGTAGTCCTGTCCAATGTGCTTTTGCCACATTTTTTTTACTTGTTTTTTTTTTTTATACTGACACAGCAGTGTCAGCACTGGCAGCAATCACATGTTGTTACTTCTTAATAGGTGAAGCAGAGCACAGCAATAAGCTTGATACTTCCTCCTCTTCCCACTCTCCACCAAAGTCAGGAAAAAGTCTTGAGAAGATACCTTTCTGCTGGTGCCTTGGATGGTTAAGGAGGAGCTTCCCAGGACTGGATGGAGGAGGATCTAGGACTGGATGGAAAGGTTGGAAGTAATTAAATGCATAAGAAAGCAATCATTACGTCAATGGGCTAATTAGTGATGTCAACAGGTATTACTAAATTGAATTTGAATTCTACTTAAAACAAAAAGTTCTCTTTCAGTTTATTTCACTTTTCTTTACAGTTTATTTCTCACTTTTCTTAAATGTTTTGGTGATCTCTTAGGCCTTCTCATTGCAGCAGTCTTACAACCTGAAGAGGGACTGAGCAGGTGAACGTGAAAGCTAAACAAAAGGAGTATTCGTTATCATGCCTATAGTAAATAGAAATTTTGAACTATAACTTTTTTTCATTCAAATGTCACTTTTAAAAATAATAGTCCTAACTATAATTAATGTGTAGTCTGGACCTCAGTCTCAAAAACCTGTTATTATTAAAGCAAGCCAGATAAATCAGTTACCTAACTTGCAGTTGTAGCACACCCCTCCCCTTTTGTTTTTTGAATGACCTGTCATTTAGGTATTTATTCTCTCAGGGAAGAAGGGAACTATATCTCTGCCATTTGAAAGGATAATTCCAGACTGTCTCTGAGCATGGTCTGTTCTGTGTCCTTTCTGCCTGGAGCTCTCAGAACTCCCTCAACAGTATCTGAAAATGCACTTGGTAAACCAAAACCACTGCTGTATCCGGAGCCAAGTCGATAGACACATAGAAGGGAGGGTAAGTGAGCCTGTAATTGAAAGGAGTCTCTCATCAATCCTTAACAAGTCTTCAGGCATCACCAGAAAGTATTTAGGGACATGCAGGATGGTGTAAATCACAAATGTTGGCTGCAGTTCTGTATGCCTGCAAAGTTCAGAGGCATTAAGCTGAAGGTTTTCATTGACTAAGTATTGCTTAGTGTGAAAGTTCAAAGCTATTTCTCTTCTCGAATTAAAGCATTGTTGTAAGCTCTACAGGATTACGGTGTGCACGTATATATCCTCTACAATTGGGGGAAAAAAAGAAATTATCCTTGATGACCTTTTCACCTCTTAGTAGCCATCTCATTCTGTGTCACTTGTCAATGTTTGAGATATTATTTACAGAGCAAGCTTGTTCAGTGTAAGTAATACTATTTCAAGTGAAAATAGATGTTTGCTGTCTATTTCAGGTGAGCTGATCCGCTATGAGGGTTGCAATGAGAAATGTGTCCCACATGTTCAAAAGCTATACCCCAACTGGGCTAAAATGAAGGGTAAAGCTGTGTTTTGAAAATAGACGTTTTTCAGTGATCCGAGGATTTGGGTGCTGAACTTGTATCGTTACTGTTGGTGGGACTTCAGCTTGCCCTGGGCCACAGAGGCCACTGGAAAGACAGATGCCTAAGTAGCTAAAATGCCTGTAGTGAGTGGACACTGCCTGTCAGCAGTGTAAGCTGCAGAGAGCCCGGGCTTCAGGGGCAGGATGAGCTGGGGGACCCACGAGCCCAGCTGCCCCCAAGGAAGGCAGCGTTTGGGCAACTTCAGGAGGGGCCGTGGTCGAAGTGCTGGTGTCAAAGATTGATGTTTCTGGACCAGGCCAAGCTCAGTGTGCCAAGGCTGAATGTGCATCTGAGCCTTCATTGAAAATAATGGGCTGGAGATACCTAACTCCCTTTATGGGAGCCTGAGAGCTTTTGGGAGGCAGCTGACGCTGGAGAGGGGTCTGTGTTTGGAAAGGAGTGAAACAAGGTGCTTGTGCTGACCTGTTTTCCTTTCAGGGTTTGTGTTCTGAATTTATGCCAAAAGGTGACCAACTCTTGTGCCTATGTGTAAGCAGAAAAAACCCCATAACTTTGAGGAAAGACCATCCTACCAAAACCCAAGAAAATAAGAAAGAGAGCCTAAGGAGAAACACAGTAAATCTTTGTCACTGAGTAGACAAATACAAAATTGCATCTAGCAATTATAGTTCATAATGGGAATGCCATAGTAGCAGTGCCAAATTCATAGTACTAGCTTTAATGCAGAAAAAGTAGTCTTTTAGCACTATGCCAGCAAGTCGTAGTGTGGTCTAACTGTGCGCTATGGGATGTCATAAAAGTACATGCAGAAAACATTTTCAACTTGGAACCCAAAAAGTATCATTCAACAGGTATAATTGAAGTGAAACAAATTGATCAGCAAAACAATAAATGTAAAAATTTTTTGATGTCTGATTGGCCTGGGTAATTATCAGATCTTAATTTTTAAAAGATCAATGATTTGTGACAGCTTTAAAAGAAGAATTTTAGGACCTTGAATGAAGCTGCTCAGAGAGTTCAGAGGTGAACAAAAGAATTGCAGAGCAGTATAATAAAAAAGATCCTGGTTAATGGAATTTTCTTTCTATACGAGGTTATGTATTGAGTGCACCCTCAGCAAGTTTGCAAGTGACACCAAGCTGTGTGGCACAGTCATCACACTGGAGGGAGAGGATGCCATCCAGAGGGGCCTGGACAGGCTTGAGACGTGGGCCCATGCAGACCTCATGAAGTTCAATGCAAGGTCCTGCACCCGAGTCATGGCATTCCAAAGCACAAATACAGTTTGAGTGGAGAATGGATTGAGAGCAGCCCTGAGAAGGACTTAGAAGTGCTTGAGGATGAGAAGCTCAACATAAGCTGGCAATGTGCTCTGGCAACCCAGAAAGCCAAGCACATCCTGGGCTGTATTGAAAGAAGCAGGTCGAGGGAGGTGATTCTGCCCCTCTACGTTGCTCTGGTGAGACCCCACCTCCAGTGCTGCATCCAGCTCTGGAGTCCTTAGTACAGGAAGGAGATGGATCTGTTGGAATGAGTTTGGTCGAGGGCCATAAAGGTGATCAGAGGGCTGGAGCACCTCTGCTATGAGGACAGGTTGAAAGAGTTGGGGTTATTCAGCCTAGAGAAGAGATGACTCCAGGGAGACCTTATGGCCCCTTCTAGTACCTGAAAGGGGTCTAAAGGAGAGATGGGGATAGACTCTTTATCAGGGATGAGGGGTAACAGTTTTAAACTGGAAGAGGCAAGATTTAGATTAGATATTGGCAAGAAATTGTTTACTGTGAGAGTGGTGAGACACTGCAACAGGTTGCACAGAGAAGTTGTGAATGCTCCATCCCTGGAAGTGTTCAACCCCCACTCTGTAACACACGCCTGATGTGTTGGGAAAAAAAAAACAACCAACAAACCAACAGGAGGGCCTAAATCTCCTTAGGGATGAATTTTGCGTTTGAAATAAGAACTGTGTCATAAATTATAGAACCATATGGCCTGTATATAACCTGGCAGTATTTAAGAGATGGATAGACATAGTGCTTATAGAGGTATGGTTTAGTGATGGTGTTTGTCAGTGCTGAGTTGATGATTGGACTAGATGATCTGAAAAGTCCCTTCCAACCTTGGCAATTCTATGATTCTAAGACCAAGCTGGATGGGGCTCTGAGCAACCTGCTCTAATGGGAGGTGCCCCTGCCCAGGGGGGTTGGAACTCAATAATCTTTGGGGTCCCTTCCAACCGAAACCATTCTATGATTCTATGTTCAGCAATCAAGGTAAAAGAAATAAAGGTAAGGTAAAAGAAGGTAAAAGCCCAATATATACTGGGACATCATTGAATATTCTAGGTCACAAACATTCTTTTGGCTTTCCGCTTGAGGGAAAAGTGGAGCTGAAATCAAGTAAATAAAACTAATGTTACTTAATGTTGGAAATATGTCATTGAGCAGTTTAAATTGCAAGAGGAGTATGCAAGAGACACACATGAGTTGAAGAGCCAGGTAATATAAACACAGGCAATGATGCTTTTAGCAAAGACAAATGAATTCATGAAACTGGTGACACTAAATGTGGAAGTGATTTATAGGAAGGACTCCTAAGCCAAGGAGACCAAAAAAGTAGTCCAAAGAAGTCAATACATTAAGAGATTATTAATTTTTTTTTCTTTGTCTTTAGAACCTGTGGAGGTTTGAGGTTTGAAATTGCCTCAGCCTTCTATGCTGTGGTTATATTCAGAAATAAATCCAGACAACACCTGCTGGCTGGGTTGTGGTAAATGGCCACCAACCCTAGCCACCGGGAGAAGGTCCAATGCAGGAATGTGGGTCTTGGAGCTGCAGCTTCCCTGTGCCAGGGAGAATGCGCTGGAAGGAGGCTGGAGCAAGGTGTTGCTGTGTTTTAATTTAGATGTGTGGGCAGAATTCTTTAGAGAAGATAAGAGGGGAAAAAACTCTGTTGGTTTTATAAGATTAATGGAGTCTGAGGTTTAGCTGCCTGGGACGAGTGTGGTGAGAGTCAGGCTGGTGCTGGGCCAGGGGGAGAGGAAGGCAGAGTGGGCAGCCAGCAGCCTGGCATTGCCTAGCTGGCTGGCTGGAATCGTAAAGGGAAGATTTATTGTTGAAGCAAAGGGCTGTGAGTAAAATAGAGCAGGACTGGGATCCCGAGTCTCTACATTGCTCATTTCTTTCTAACAAGCAGTCAACTGGCTGAGGCAACCAATGACTCTGTTGGCAGCTTAAAAGTGATTACTGGAGGCTTGAAGCTTTGTAAACCTCCAAATTAAGTTCTGCTTGCAGTTCTGCCTTCCTCATTCCTCAGATTCATCCCTGGTAGAATATTTCTAAAATACTCCGTGGCGTGCCTGAGTATTCACAGTGACTTTACAGTTCTTCCCAAGTTGTTCTCAGATGTTAGATATTTAATGAAACGGTATCTTAAAATGAGTCCTGAGATCCCTGCGTAGTTAGTGAACAGTGGTAGATACCTTTGAGGAGCTCTGCGAGGAATCCTGGGTGGCTAAATTGAGGCCACGCAGAGAGGGGACTCCTTGGGGCAAGGTGCCCTCAGCTGCACGCCTTGGGTCTTCTCCAATCAGATGATAAATGATAATCACAACATTTCCATGTAGGCTCTAATAATGTAATATATCGTATAATCACAAACTCTGAGTTTGAAAGCTAAATCTTTAGTAGTGAGGGTGAACTTTCACAGGGCATTACAATTTATCTCTTCCTGCAGAATTTCTGTATAACCTAGCCATTTCACTTATTTAAATGGTGAGGTAATTAGAAAGCTTGTCATACGACATTGTCTTAGAGTTTAGAGAAGAAATTGTTAGTATGGTAGTAAAGGCTTTGCTACAGCAGAGCATGCTTTGCAATAATAGAAGTAGATGGTTTACAAAGTTACTGAATAAGAACTGATTATTGATTTTCTATCCTCCAACAACATCAGTGTCGGGTGATAATGTACTGTACTGCTTGTTACAGAGTAAATAGCTATTTTTATATTACTTGCTTTATTGTAAATTGGCTACTAGCAGGGAAAGTAAAATATATGGCTGTCTAGTATCTTGAAGCAGTAAACAAATTGCACAGGGGGAACATCAGTGAAGCACTGCAGAACACTTGCTGATATTTATAACTTCTGCCTCTGTCAAAAAACTCCAAATCAAAAGTTCATAGTTCTCCTAATACCAGGCATAGTCAGAATCCTGTTGTTTTACCATTTACTTGCAATACATCCAGTTAGGTTAGGAAAATACTAAATATGTTCTATTTTAGCGAAACTCAAGAGGTCACAGGATTTTTAGCAGCCACCAAGCATACAGTGAAGTATTAGGTTCAGTATTGTTTCCCTGCATAACTTATTCTCCTGGCTTGAAGAAAAGAAAATTCTAGAAGGTTAAAAATACAGCTAGAAGCAGGAGTGATATTATAATTCAAGGTGACCGTGTAGCATGTTTAAATAAACATGCAGTAAATATTTTGCCTCTTGTATTCTGGTAGTCTTTAATAGCTGCTGAGTTTGGGCTGGAGGAAGGGAGACCATTATCTCTTGACAAGGCTGTTTTCACTGAAGCTATTGTTCCTCTAAGGAAACAGACTTCTTGCAAGTCAGTGCCATACACCTGCCAGAAGTTATGCACCCAAACTGCAGCGGGCATGGGAATGTTAATAGGTTTTTAACTATCAGTTTAATTCAGTTTTTGATCATTGCCTCTTTTGTGGGTTAGGCTCTAAGGATGCTGATCCAATCCAGCCAGCCTGGGAGGTGATTTGTTGTGTGGTGTTATCCCAGTGCTGCAGCATGATGTGGGGAGCAGCGTGGTCTTGGAGGTAGAGGTGTCAGTGGTGATTCAGTAGCCAGAGAACTAAGTCCATCACTGGTCACCTCTGCTTTCCCCTCTGCTCCAGCCTGTGAAGCCCCCAAAAGGCATCCCCAAATGTGGCTCCTATATCAGAGAGGTAAATGGCTTGTTCTGCCTGGTGCAGGCATTTAAAGGGTTAAAGTGGCACTTGGTGGGGATAAGAGAAAAAAATTGTTTTGCACAAGAAGAAAGGATCTGTCTTATCATTACACTAATCTAGGATGAGGATCCAGGGTCTTTTATCTTACTGTATGATTTCTTCTCTGGTTTTTAAATATAGTGTTTTTATTTACAGCTAGCTCAGGAAGGCACAGGAACCTGTCCTCTACTCACGTGCCAAAGTGAATACATACAAGTTATTAGGAAATAATATACTTACTGATTAGGTAATAACATGGCAAGGCAAAAAAAAGATTTTATGACAAATTTAAATAGCAGTGGATTAAAGTTCAGGAGGGCTGAGGATTAAGGAAAAGGACTTAATCTGATCGAGGTAGATAGTGGCCATTAAACTGTCCTCTGGGAGATTTGCTGAGTCTTGAATAACAGGAAGTATTTGTGTGTATGAATTGCCATACCTTGTTTTTCTCAATCAAATGCAGGCTCAAGCAATTCCTATATTGTGCCTTCCTCCTTCCATGCCTCACTCCCCCGCCCCTCCTCCCCCCTGCCATTGGCTTCCTTTATTCTGTTTATGGGTTTATAAGTGGAAATAGAACTTAATTGAGTGCTTATGCTATATTTAAAATGGTGACATACCTAAATCCAATTATGCAGGGGAAGGTAATGGATGCCACCTCATCAGTAAGGTACGTTGCCATCAGCAATGTCCATCCTGTTTTCCTTTCTCTGCATTTCCATATTTATTATTATTCCAATTTATTTTTATTCCATAATAAATACTGTAAAAATACTTTGTGCATAAGCCCATTTCTCCCTGTTGTTATAAATCTGGAGTGCTCAGGTTTATAGAAGATCTGGTTGTGCTAATTAGAATGCTGCAGCAAAACCTTCCCTACTACTGGTATGACGCTGATAAATCCCAATGAAAAATTTTTTTTAAAGGTGTTGATTCATTTCTTAAGTGCATCTTTTTTAAGCCATGCAATTTTTAGGAAGTGCACTGGGATTTCTTTAGAAGCACATCTTGACTTTTAATAAATATATCAAAAGTGCCTTAAAATATATCACAGCTAATTTTGCTCTTCCACAAATCCATCACTTTATGGATGGATTTTAACTAACTTTTAACTAACTCACGTTTTTCCAGGACTGGGAGGAAATGGTTCGGATCTCTCAAAGGTACGTTTGTCTTTCAATTTTCCTGGCTGTCAATATTTAGGGGGAAAAAATACATAGAAAAAAATCAACCTTAAAGGAAGGAAGGAAGGACAGAAATATGTTCCCTAATGACACCTGAGCTAACTGGAGTATAATAATCCTAAAGATCCCAGGTAAAATGACAGTACTGGAGATGCTTACAGGGCACCATGGCAATTTAGGAATTTGATTTCACGCGTCTGGCTGGTTCCTGAGATGAGAGGTCCAGGATTAAAAACCAGCTCTGACAAACGTTGGGAGGTAACCTGGGGCTTGTTTGCATATCATCCTCTTGCATTTCTGCTGTTGCCTGGGGGTTCCTTAGCACTGTTTGCAGAGGAAGAGAAATACCTGCAATTCCAATTCAGATGCTTGGACCTTTAATGGCATTCAGTTAATGCTTAGCAATTATGATACGATTTGTAAAAATCATCCTGTTGCTTAATCCTCTTCAGTGCCAAGGGTTATTAGGTAGGGATTGCAAACGAGATGAGAAATTGGGACATTTATAGGTTGTAGACTGAATGGGAAAATATTCAAGTGGCTTAAAAAAATCTTGAAGTTGTTGGGTTTTTTTAACCTGTGGTAAATTTTGGATTATCAAAACAAATATCATAAAAAAATTAAGATGACCTCTAGTTCAGTAATCCTTTCATTTAATAATCCAGGAGTTAATGTAGTAGTAGCTAATGTTCTGCTTCTGCACTTAGACACGTGTTAAGTCTATGGGGCTGGATGGGATTCACCCAAGAGTACTCAGAGAGCTGGTGGGAGGGCTCACTAAACCTCTCTCCTTCATTTATCAACAATTCTGGTCAACAGAGGAGGTACTGGCTAATGTGATACCCATCTACAAGAAGGGCCAAAAGGAGGATCTGGGGAACTGTAGGCCTGTCAGCCTGACCTCAGTACCAGGAAAGATCATGGAGAGGATCATCCTGAGTGAGCTCTGAAGGCAAGTGCAGGGCA
>BJBW01006073.1:0-47087 GCA_004320125.1 Scolopax mira | reverse complement strand
GGGGTTGGTCTCTTCTCCCAAGTCACAGATGATAGGACATAGGGCAATGGCCTCAAGATGCGCCAGGGGAGGTTCAGGTGGTGGGGCACCATCCCTGGAGGTATTCAAGAGACATTTTGACATGTTGGTTGGACGTCCCTTCCAACCTCGGTGACTTCGTGATTTTTGACAATTTGACTGAAAGTTGAATCTGTGCAATGGAAAGTACCAACTGTATGATGGAAAGTACCAACTTCTATTCAAGTTTAAGCTATTTTAAAAGACAGCAAGGCTTTCTTTGTGAACCTGAGTCCCACACAACTTGCCAAGATAAAGTCTTCCACAAAAAGGAGCTTCGTCAAATTTCTAAACTGGAAATCATGTATCAAGCAAATATATCACGTGATCAATTATGGGGAAAAGGCTAATCCAGGATGACTACAAATAATTGCTTTTTTTGGAACACCTTAAAAGAACAAGACTGCAAATTTGAAACCTGCAAGTCACCTGTTGGAGAAAAAAAAATGTTAATGTGGGAGAAAGCTTCTCTGAGGCAGAAATCAGGTCTCTCACTTTTAAATGTAATGTAAGTTAAATGTAAGTTAAATGTAAGTTAAACTAACACAAGAAATAACATAGTAGGTCTTATAAAAAACTGAGCAGAGATTCCCTCTCCTAACTTTAAAAGTCTGCCTGTGGTAGTGGCTCAGTTAGTAAGGTTTCTTTCACACATAAAGTATTTCTAAGCTCTGTCTGATTTCTGCCAATACAAAAGCAAGTCCATCAAAATTCTGAGCTTTTCTTCACATTCGAGCAACTTAAAAAGAAAGTGTATTTACTGAATTTTCAAGAGCATGAAAAGAACATCCTTCTGAGTTTTTTCCTAATTAAGAAGATGGCAAAGGACATCTTAATTTGCATTTTGGGAACTGAGAGTTGTGAACACGTAAACATTCAAAAAAATGCAGAGATCTGTGTAAAACCTTTGTCTCTAACCAGAGAAAAGGCAAAAAATAACAATTCAGGACCTCGTGTGGCATTGGAGATCTCTGATAACAATTGCTTTAATTCTGAAAAAAATCACTTTATTTAAAGAATTAAAGAATTGGAAGAATGGTAGAAAAAATGACATATGTGCAATAAAAAATATTTGGAAACGGTAGCAGTTTAATTAGTCTGTTCCTTAGACTTCTGTCCTTCGTAATTTCAAAACTTTGTTATTCAAAAGATAAAGCAGATAAAGGCCTTCATTTTTAAGAACTTTTGAGATTGCCTTTTGAATCAGATCTTCAGTAAGAATTAGGGTTCCAACCCTTCATGGTTTACGTGCATGCCTGAATTTAGAAGAGTAATTGGTTGAGGCAAATGTGTATAAGCTTAAAGATAGGTGCTGCTGAAATCATATTCCAATCTTTAAAAAACTCTTCCTGTACTCAACAGCATGTACAATTTACCACTGAAACCAATGTATCACTATTGCTATCATAGGGTGTAGAGAAGATGCTAGAGCACAGATCACTTAGGGAGAATGCATTCACATTATTAACTAACACTGCATGGTTCTTCTTGACAGTTACTTTGAAATAATACAATAAGCATGTCTTTAAAAAGTCATGTCTTCAAAATAAAAATACTGTTTACAACTGTATTATAATTTATAAATGTGTATGAGAACATAGAAAATAACAACTGGGAAAAAAGCGATAATGGAAAGTATCATTAAGAGAGCTTGAGAGACATGAATTCTCATAGTGAAGGGAAGTATCTCTCTGGAATAAAGATAACGAAACTTACTCCTCTAGGGAACTGTAAGAGCCAACAGTTAGAAACTCAAAGAAATTTTGCATCATCAGAAATTGTAGAAAATTAGAATTTTCTTCCTTTTGAAAAATTATCAAAAGCTTGTGACTGTAGCACTTGTATTTTAAAAAATTCTAACTTCTTCCAAATTATATCAGAAACAAATTCAGGGAACTTGCCTAGCTACTTCATCCTCTCCCTACCCACATATCCCCACATTAAAAGGCAGTGGAGACAGCAGGCAGGAATACAGATGTAAAACAAAGCAAAGTGATTGATAGGAACTACAAACACCTGGGACTGGGTACAAACTTGTGTGGCGTTTATGATCAAATCAGAATAATTTTCAACTACATTAGATTATTAGTGAATGTTAGGTAGATGTCTCCTATGTTTAGACTAGTAAGTTTAAAAGATTCTTTGAGCCATAGTTATCCCAACCCTACTAGGCAACTAGTCTGTTTCATTTATGCAGAGATACAGAGAAATCATATTAAGAATTATACAGTGAGTTAAAAATACCTCTCGATTACTTACATAAACAGTTCAAATGGCTTAGTGGTATTATTATCATAATATATTTATGCCACTTTAGCTTCAGAAAAAAAAAAAAACAGAAAACTTTTTTGTGTGTGTGTCAAGGAATCAGTGTAATATGAAAGCATATAAACTTGAAAATAAAAATGAATATGTGAGAAATATGAAAGGCTATGCAAGCCAGTCTGGTATAACCTGAAATATGGCTCCAAGTAAGGTTTAAAAAGCTGAATGTGTTTTAGAGATTCTGGCATTTAAACTGCTGTATGGTCTTTGGTTTATCAGGATAGATGCATTACTATTTTTATTATATCACTATATATATTGCATTATTAACTTACACAGAGAAAAAGAAGACAAGAGGCAGGAGAATGGATCCAGGATTAGGAGAAGCCAGTGTGGAGGTGATTGAAAGCTGATCAAGGTAACAAAGTTAAGGAGAACAAGAGGATAAAAAGAAGATAATGAGATGCCACTTCAAAAGCGGCAAGTAAATCAAAGGAAGCACTCCATGCAGTAAAGTTTGTTTCCTTGCTGTTTTGTAAGGTGAGTTATAGCTAACCTTGCTTTTTGAAACACATCTTTCTTTCCATATAGATTTAAAGAAAGCATGCAATTGGATAGCTGAACAAAGATAATCACTGATTTCTTGACATCCTTCTTCAACAAGTCACCTAGTTGCAAGCACTGAAGATATCGTGAAGCCTTATAGAAAATGTTGTTAACTAGTCTCTAAGTCATTATTCATTTAAGTGACATTGCGGATATCCTATTTGCACTTTCCCCTGCCGCAGGAGAGAAAGACTTCATTATATCTACCAGATAAAAAACAAACATTGTAGGAATTATTTATTTTTTCCTATCTAAAGGATTTATTCATAAGAACTGCAGTGTGGTAGCCTGCAGAACAGGCTGCCTTGCTCTTTTAGCCTCTGTAACTGGGAAACCCTTAAGACCACATGAGTTGTCAAAGCATACAGTATGTTACATACCGTATGAGTACTGTCCACAGGCACTCACTTTGATGGCAGGCCAATGGCAAACAGTGGCACCAGGAGACTAGCTAAAATATAGAGAAATCAAGGTGACCGCACATAAAAGACAGGTTGTGCAAGACCTCTGTTAAACAGGCATAAAGCCAAGGACACATGGCTAAAGGGTTTCCAAGCTGCTCTCTAGTAGTCTTTTGCTTGAATCAAGGTGGAAAAACTGGTGTCATATGAGATATTCCCAGTTTTGCTCCTCAATTCGTAATCTCTGCCTCCCTCTCCCTCCCATTATGCTGAGACAGACAAGAATAAAAGCACAAAAAGTTGGTGTACTTAATTGAGTAGAAACAAACAAATTGACAAGCTGCACAATGCCGATCATATTCCTGGCCAAAGCCAGGAAGTGTCAGTCAACAGATCACTCAAAAGATCTCCACTGCAGAGGAGATATTAGTTCATGTTTGCAGAGCACTCTAAGATTGCAAGTGCTGTATATCATTACTATCCAACAGCTCTATTGTCCAGTAAAACACAAACTATGATATATTGTCAGAAAACTCTGGCATTATTTATGAATACTTTTTCTAAACCAGCTGATGTAAATCTGGTACCCATGATTGCTCCTGCTTTTTCTGACAGTGTAAGAGCTTGTTGACCAAGGATTTTATCTCCATGCCTAGACAGGAGAGTTTAACTGGGATGCTTAAAAAACACTATTTTATCTGTACTCCTAAAAAACCTTATTAGTTCTGACTCTGAAAACCCTTATTCTGATTTCAAACACAAAGAAAAATCCTAAATATGCCCAGATACATTACAGACTCCACTAAGGCCTTCAGGACCCAGAGAGTTGATTTTTGCTTCTACTTAAGGAGAAGAGGCAATGCTTCAGAAAGAACCCGTTTTGGGTAATTGCGTTTCCGGGAAGATGTGGGCCAGTTTGAGAGTCCTGGGGAGAACAACAGTGCCCACCAGAGATCCAGAAAGCATGAATCTGAATACATAACCAGTGGGAAAATACTGAGTTCTTTAAGCATCCCAGTTAAACTTTTCAAGTCCTTACACCAAAATAATGGTGCAATAGGACATTAACTCAATTAGATATCTTATCTAAGATAGCAGAGACATGGAACAAACTAAGCTGTTTGTAAATAGAAGATGGTAATAAAGGTAAAAATCTTTTAAATATAAGTATTATGCCTATCTGGCCTGTGCTCTTTTTTCAAAAATGGAATATACTTTTTCATATTGCAGTTACCTAGGGTAAGTAAGTATTTGCAGAATACAAATAAGAGAATGTTGGGGTTTTTTTTTGCCTTAGGAAACCTGTGTTTGTTATTTGCACATTGGTGCCAAAGCAACACCTCCAGTTTCCTTCATAGCATAGCAAGATTTCTTTGTATATTACTTATCCTGTCATTCATCAGTCTGCAGATATTAGGAGAAAGACTTCCTTTGATCTTTGAAAATAAAGATATATTTTCTGGAAAAGTTTCTCAAATGTTAAAAGGAGCCAAAGAAATAATTTTTGCAAAGCAATGAAAAAACCTGGGTGGGGTGGGGAGATGGAAGCTTTATAATCCAACCTGTGAGCTAAAAAATTCAAATTACAGATTAAAAGGAAGAGTTGGTTGCCTTGCCTGGTTGAATAGCTTCCTTCTTTGACTTCATCTACAGCTATGGGGAGGATCACAAAGGCAAAAACTTACACAAGTAGGACTCTTACGGTTTAATTAAAACCTTAAATTCAGGTTCCTCTGAAGAAACCTGTGCCCAGAAACCTGCATTAAGGCTTAGATTAGGGCTAGCAAGGAAGATAAATATGTTTGTTCATAGTACCATGCACCATTGTAGCTATCACTGATATTTTACAGTGTCTATAAAAACATAATTGATATTAATTTTTTTCCACTTCATATTTATATAAAGATAGGTCAATTTTTATTCCCTTTTGACATGAGGATGTGAAGGTTAGAGTCCTTTAAGAAACGTAAGTGTTTTTACATGCTAGGAGGACCATATAGTTTATATTCTCCTTTAGTGTGACTTCTAGAAAAAATGAGATGAAGGCACAGCAAAAGCAAACAGGGATGTTGTTTGATTGCAGGAAATTATGTAGAAATTGGGCAAAAAAAGAAATTTCCTCCTCACACTGTCCCTCATGACCTATGAAGTGGCCATCTCAGTAGTGGAAAAGCATCAAATGAGCAAGTTGTTGTTTCTCTTCTCCCTTTTCGCCTATGAAAAAGCTAGTGAGAAGGACCACTGCCTCATTCAAAAAAAACATACTTAGAGGAGAAGATCTTCCTCCATTTTTAGGCACTGCAAAATATATTGTACTAAACTGTTCAGTCCTTAGTACACAGGAGATCAGCTGAATTTGTTGAACCATCAGGAATGCGCAGTTCAGATCTGGCTGGTAGTGTAGTGTCATCTTGCCCATATTAACACATCATAATTTTTCCCTACTTACTTTTCTTCCTTTCTTAACTACTTGCAAGTACACAAAATCAAGTGCCCACAAATACAAACAAAACTGATGAATGAATGAGGAGACAACTGAAAAAAAAAAGGGGGGGGGGGGGGGGGGGGGGGGGGGGGGGGGGGGGGGGGGGGGAAGAAATGAACAAAGAGAGAGAACATCCTTTTCCCTTTAATGGTTAGAAATGCTGCAAGGTTCCTGCGGTGGCTCTCTTACATACCAGCTCTCAGCTTGAAGCCTGCTGAAGTTTTGTTCCTGCTTTAGTAACCCACGGAGCTTTGCAAAAGGCATACTCTTTTAAGGCATTTAAGGCATAATGTCAAACTTTTGTGTACTCCTTTCTAAAGCTCAATTTCTATTAAAGAGAAAGACCCATACAAATAAAACTAATCCCACTTCCATCCTTCAAATGATTAATTTAAAATCCCTAGTATGTATCAGTAAGTTGCATTGTTTGTGTAATAAACAAATATAATTCTTGTCAGTAGCTTAAGTAATTTAAGAAATACAAACACACAAATGAATATGCCAGTCATAGTAGATCAGTAGTAGATACTAAGTTATAGGACTCTTGGGACTAGATCTGGAAAAAGAACTCCTTTCTCTTTCTCTTTAACTGAGTATTTAAATATAAGAAGTTGTTTTAATAGTTAAGTGGAGACAGTCATATATTAATGAGACTGCTCAATTTCTGTTCCTCAAAGTTTCAGGATGACATTGGTCTAAAGTGGTTATGATACCTTTTACTACCCTTCTTTTTTTCTTTTTTTTTTTTTTGGTTGCTTTTTTCCTATGCCTTCAATAGAAGATTTTATTAGAAATGCGTTTAATTTCTTTAAGAAAAATAAATGTATTTTTGTAGTACATAAGGTAAAGCAGCAAGCAAATGCTGATTGTAAGAAAATCTGCTGCATCACATCAAATATATTTTAATCAATATAAATAATGAAGGGGATATGTATAATGAAGATAATTAAAACGCTTTTATAAAGAAAGCAAATGCCATGTTGCAGGCAAGTTTCAGTTCAGTAAAAAATGAGAGTTCAATTAATTCTAGTTTCTCTAAAAACAACTTTCATAGAAAGAATGAACTTGCTTTACATGTACCTTCTCAATTTACCAATTACAAACCTCTTAAGAACCACTCTCAATTTTGTATGCAGTGAAAAAGAGTGATTTGTCTTTTTTTGGTGGTAATGTAGTTGTCATCATCTTTTTTAAGCACATTTGACATGTTCACAAGAGGGTACAGGTGATTACAAATTTCAAAGCTCTTTTCAGATTTTTTTTCACATCTTTTCAAGATAGAAGTGGTTTTTTTCCACTCTTAGGTCTGTGATGAAAATAATATTCCTGCATTGTATAGATCTCTTTCAAAATAAGTTTGATTCCCAGAATATCTAGCCTTAACTTCTGAAAAAGCATCTATATAAAGCAATTCTTTATTCTAAGAAAGCAAAAAGAAAACCGGTTGTAGAACTACTTCATATAAACCACACTGCATAAAATGACTGGGAATAACCAAACTCTGCTAGAGGGAGCTCTGCAGCTACATATTTACTCAAACAAGAGTAAATTCTTACAGTCTACTTGCTGTTGTAGACAAAACTAGTTGAAACATGGAACTATCAGCTTAAACATTAATAATAGCCAGAGTAGACAAAGCCAATTAATAGAGAGAGCAGAAAAACCCTATAGATTGTGGCATATGAACTGTAAAAACCATATCACAACATGCAAAACAGCTAACTAACAGAATCGGCTCAAACCAACCTAGAAGGATGTGATATTTGTATAGGAAGGTGGCCACTTAGCAACCACTTAGTAGTGAAACAGCAAACAAATCAAACCAATAAAAAAGAAAAAAGACCCCAGACATTAATGTTACTTATGGTCCAACCTAGCACAAGGGGTGTGAAACGTAGATTGTAAGGTTATAATTGCCCAGGGACTTCTTTGTTCAGGATTCTTCTTCAGAGGCACCCAGCTCAAACTATAGCAATAGCATTGTATAAAGAAGATTCACCAGCGCTTAGAGGAGCAAGGGTATGTCCCTGCAAAGGAGCCTTCAAATTAAAGAAATTGGCTGTGCTCCAGAAAATTTTAGAAGATAAAAAAGCTCAGAAAATGGACTATTGGTATGTACGAGATAATTTGGCATATGAGCACTGTAAAGAGGGTGGTCAAAAATGAGTACAAAAGCCTCAAGGAAGAATTTTAGCTGCAGCAATTGTGAATAATTTAACTGAGGCATCTGTAGAGCCGATCTCTGCACTACCCTATACTTCTCCCACTGTATCTTTTGTTGCTTTTTCCTGGGCTTAAGTCTGTGTTTTTTGATGTTTTTCCTAATTCTCTTGCAATGCAGCCAGTGGCAGTGGGGGTGTTCCTTCCCTGCCTCCAGTGTTAATTTTAATAAAAAAGTTGACAGCAATTGTATTTGTTAACCAAACCACCTCTGACATAGAATTGTAGAATGGTTAGAGTTGGAAGTGACTGTAAAGACCATCTTATTCCACCCCCCTGCCATGGGCAGGGACACCTCCCACTAGAGCAGGTTGCTCAGAGCCCCATCCAGCCTGGCCTTGAACACTTCCAAGGATGGGGCATCAACAGCTTCCCTGGGCAACCTGTTCCAGTGCCTCACCACCTCACAGGAACGAAGTTCTTCCTAATATCTAATCTAAATCTCTTGCCTTCACATTTAAAACCATTACCCCATGTCGTATCTCTACACTCCTTGATAAAGTCTCCCTCCCATCTCTCCTATAGGCCCCTTATACGTACTGGAAAGGCCATTAGAAGGTCTTGCTGGAGCCTTCTCTTCTCCAAGCTGAAAAACCCCGACTCTCTCAGCCTGTCCTTACAGGAGAAGTGCTCCTGTCCTCTGATCATCTTCATGGCCCTCTGCTGCACCCATTCCAACAGGTCCCTCCTGTCGTGAGGATTCCAAAGCTGCACAGAGGACTCAAAATCTGGACACAGAACTCCATGTGTGGTCTCATGAGAGCAGAGGGGCACCTCCCCCTGCTGGCCACACTTCTTTTGATGCAACTATTTTAAGTTTCACATGCTGGGGTGGCAAGGAGAAAATTTGAAAGATGTTGCATTACCTGGAGGTTTTATACTTGTACATTATGTATATGATTTGTTATTTGTCAGCAAGATATACAAAGATTGCTTAAAAGTATACTACTTGTCTATGTACTGCTTTAGCAGGGAAAGGTCACCATACATCTCTTCCTAAACTTCTGCTGTGTTAGCAGAAAGTAAAATATTTAGAATTAATATTAACAGAAGGAAAAAGATTAATAGATCCAGAACAAGCAATTGTAGAAATGCTTGAAAAAGAAACACTCTGAGGATATTTAGGCCCTGTAAGATAACTGCAGACCCTGGATATCAGGGCTCAGAAAGTTAAGTAAGCCATGGACAGAAGGTACCAAGGGTGAGTAATTGGAACATATACATCGGTTCAGAGAGAGAAAAGGCTTTCAAAGCTATAAAAGAAGCTTTAAATTCTGCTTCAGCATTGGCATTGTCAGATTACTCCTAGTTGTTTGAACTATTTGTGCATGAGAACAAAGGATTAAGCAGTGGAGTCCTTACTCAAAAGGTGAGTCCTTACTCAAAAGGTAGATACACATCACTGCACTGTGGCTTATTACTCAATAATAAGCCTGGGTCCTGTAGTGTCAGGGAATAACTCCTTTGTGAAAGCAATTGCAGCAACAGCATAAAAAGGACCATTAGTTCTGAGTCACACAGCAGCTCTATATGTCCCACATGAAGTAGAACTGATTCTTAACAACATGCTATATAGACATTGTCCCCACAAAGAGCACATCATTATGAATTAACTATTTTAAATATTGCTTTAAAAATATGTAATTATTTGAATCCTTTGGCTTTATAGCCTATTCTGTCCAATAGCTATCTGCATCAGGGTTATGCTCTGATTCACTCCAGGCACCTACAGGAATATCTACAAGATCAGCCTCCAGAGAGCTCTGATCCAACCCTTTTCACTGTTGAATCTTCATAATACAGAAAATGGCACATAGGTGGTGCAGTGGTGAGAAAGAGGTACTAGAAGCAACACCTCTACAGCCCTTGGTGAATGCACAAGGGGATGAATTAACTGCATTACCAAAAGGAGCCTGATGGAGACATATCAGTGGGTAACACTTTATATTGATTCTACATACACTTTTGGAGTGTATCATGCAACAGATATGATATGGAAAGAACAAGAGTTCCTTACCTCAGTGGAAGAGAATGTTTCTAATGGAACACAAATCTGAATGCAGATGAAAGGTTTTAAGCTTCCAATTTGCTGTGGTACCTTGTCCAGCTCACACCAAAGGCTCTAACGAAATTGAGAGAAATAGTAACATTACTCCAAGCTGTAGTCAGATAGGTTTGAAATGTCCTGAAGTGTTCGGAATAGTACTATGGGATATTGAGATATTGGAAATAATCCTCAGCAATCTCTGGGGTTATCATGAACAGGCATAGTGTTTGTCAAGACACTTAGCTATACCTGACACCTTTGTCCCCTCTAGGACCAGCCTGTTAGATGGAGATGAATGAGTTATCAAATTGTACTGGGGATACAAACACATCTACAAAAAAGTTTCAAAATTTAAAGAATTCATGTTCAGTGGTACTAATCCATCTCTCCAGAGATACAGATACATGATTTTCAGCCTGCAGATAGAGTTTTAATAAAAGTATTTTCCCACAAATCTGTATTGGAATCCTGGTAGAAGGGGCTGTATACTGTCTGACACATTCCTACTTTGCTATAAAACCTGGATCCACCACTCACATCTTAAATGGTTACCTGAGGATTATTTAGTAGAAGAACAATGACCGGAGAAACCTACTGCAAGTGCTGCTTTGGAAACTGAAGCTATTTGAATTTCCAAAAGATGAAGGAGTTCTGAATTTGTATCATTTTTGTTTCTTTTCCAGAGATGCTTGGACATGCGACTCTCCAAGACCCTAATTAAGTGAACCATCTGAGACTGTTAATAAGGAATTTTGTCTCTCTTGGTGTCCATTCCACGCTTATAAGAGAGATCATGGAAATTTTAGAGATGAAGTTACTAAGATTTGCTGTGCTTATTACGCTAGGAAAGGGAATGTCTAAATTTGTACAGCCCTGTTATGAGTGCAGAGAAAACCTCTATTTTAACTTGCCACAAACCATAATCCAAATTATTATAAAAATCTATGACTGAATATGTGCTCACCTCACAAGTCACTCAGCATCAAGCATTGCTCTGTTAGGGATCCCTATACCAAAAAACATTTCGAGAACTTATGGACAAATACTACTGCCAATACTACATTGATTCACAACAATGGGAGGTGACAATCCCAGAAGCAAAGAATAATACACAACATGTGTAGAACGTCAGACCCTCCCCAATGAACTTAAGGCCTTATACAATAGTACTGTCCTTGTGGGCAACTTTAATGATTGCATCCAAACCATGAAAATAGGAATAGCAGGAATACTTGGGGACTTTTCCAATATACCCTAGTCGGTACCTGAGGAAAAAGGATGGGTTTGGATATGTGGTAAGAGAGCTCAAAATGTTGCTAGGAGATTGGCTGGGAACTTGCACCTTAGGAAATGATCTTCTTGATATGTCTGTATTCCAAGTTTGACTATGGAATAAGGATCACAGTTACGAACATTACGTTCATAGGACCAAACATAGGCCAAACATTGTAATCTGCTGCTAGAAAGGCTAACCATATTCCCGCTTCACTAAATGGTTTCTTTCCTGGTTGGGAGTGAGTGAATTAGAAAAGGCATACAGCAATAGAAATTCTTGGTAATAATACTGCTGATGCAATTACAGCATAGCAAGAAGGGATTTCACAACTCTCCCAAATTACACTGCAAAACGGAATGGCATTAGATAATTTGTTAGCTTCAGAGGAGGGGGTGTGTATAATTATTACCAGTTGTTTCATTAACCAGAGTGGAAGAATTTCAGCCAATGTCCAGAAGATGTGGGAACAAGTAAAATTAGCGCATAAAGTACAATTGAACAATGGTAATTCAGCAGTATTCCAAGAAGTATGGCCTTGGCTAACCTCCTAAGTATCAGATTTAGGAACTTGGGAAAAATGAATTCTATGAAATTAATTAATATATATAATGATCTTTATCATACTGTTTATTTTAATTCAATGTTGTAATATTTGCTGTGTTCAACTGTCTTCATACCTTAGAGGCTATAAATATTTTGCTCCTATATTATAACAGAAATGTTAATAAAGGCAGGACTGTTTTAGACAGCAAAGTTAGTTGAAACATGGAGCTAGCAGCTTAAACATTAATAATAGCTAGAGTGGGCAAAGATAGCACCTTAAACATCCATAACTAGACTAGACAAACCCTATAGATCATGGCATATGAACTGTAGCAACATATTACAACAGCAAAGCAGCTGTGGAATCAGACAAAAACAACCTAGAAGATGTAATATTGTACAAGAACGTGGCCACTTAACAGCTGCTCAGTAAAGAAACAGCAAACAAATCAAACCAATAAAAAAGAAAGATGACCTTAAAATTACTCTTGGTCCAAACAATCACATGAGATTTGTGAAACGTGGATTGTAAGATTATAATTGCCCAGGGATTTCTTTGTTCTGAATTCGTCTTCACGAGCACCCAGCTCAAGCTTTATTAATAAAAATTACTTTAATCTCTTTTTGAAGTACTGATTCAGTGGAAACCTAGAGTTGAACCCTGTTATGGTGGCTGGCATGCATAATTCCAATAACATTAAAAAGAACTATGATAAAGTAACCTGAACTTGAAATGGCATACATATAGTGCGTCATTCCAAGAGCAAGATATTGGTTACCAATGATCTGTAAAACATTGGGTTTTGCTTCAAACATTGTTTTTGTTATCAAATTAGAGTCTGTGTTTAATACCAGTATCTTTAAATAGTAGTTCTGTTAGTTCTGCAAGAGCATGAATAATGTTATATGATAAGGAATAAATTTTCTTTCTTATTTTCAGAACTCAATATAGATAGAGAACATTCTTCTTCTAGAAGAGCACAAGAAACACAGTGAGAAGAAGGATCCTCTGTTAAGCAAAACATCCACTGGTTTTAGGGTACAACCAGATAAAACATACAAGCTCTGAAAAGGTCACAATTTCGGCTCCTGTGCTTTAAGCTGATCAAGAATTCAACTCCTTTTCTGAATTAGGCTCATAAATTACATTTAAATTATTTTTCAATCCTCAATAGGTAAGTCTACCTTCTTACCCACTGTTCAATTTGTTGCCTCCGTAGAGCAGTGCTGCCATGACCTCTCAGCATCTGCTTTGCATTAGCGAGTCCTGGCACTGCTAGTCAAGGCAGCACAAAATTCTCATGTAAAATGGACCCAGTGCAAAGCAAGTGTGGACATTTTACTTGTGCAAAATGTTCTAGTCACTGTAACTGTGTTGCTAACAGAACTGAAACCTCCTGCTTAAGTCTTATTTTAGAGGACTCGACTCTATACTGCAGTGCTACGCACAAAGATAGTCTCTAACTGAAGGAATGTGCAGAGGTGGAAAGTGTGTGGTGAGAGACAAAGAGTTTCTTTATTAGTACTTTTGCTTTAATAAAGACATTTATTTGTTCATCGTTGCAGAGACAGAGTTAGTCTCATTACTGACTTCTGTCTGTATCTCCCTTCCGTATTCCTCTTAATAAGTAGAATATAGAGCTCTGTGTTTAAAGACAGAGAAGAAAAGCTGATTACTACAAGATAATTAGTGACATGCTTCAACTTCCTATGCTATGCTTACAAGAAAGGTTTAGTACAAGAATTCATTAAATGCAAGGTCGCAAATGGCTCCAAGAGGAGCTTATTGCCATGAATAAGAGAGCGTATAAGCATATGCAAAGGAAATAAAAGTAGAGCATGGTTGAATTTTTCCCCTCTTAAAATGGGAAAATACAGACATTCTAATTTAGAATTTTTTTAAGCAGGGTATTTTTGCAAATATATTTTTTGTTAAAAATATCAAAGAAAAAGATCAAAATAACCAGCTAAAACAATGGCCTCTTGAGTTCAAGCATCTTAACAGATGGTTTCTATTAAAGTTCTATTGCTTCTTCAAGAAGTGCTTTAATGTCTACTACATTTTTATGATTATTGTTATTATTATTATTATTTTGAGAACATACCTACAGTGTTTTAGACACATAATGTAAGGGCAAAACTATGCCAAAAATCTGACAGAAACATTTCTAACAGGCTTAACTTCCATTCTTTTTTTTAGCTGCTGATTCAGGTCACATTTTCATTTACTTTCTGCTACTGTTGGACTTGATGAATGATCCCGTTCAACAGAAGGCTCTTTCACCACAGTTCAGTTTTTTGTCAGTGTTCCCTCACACTTTTCTTCATCAACCACACATCTGAGGAAAAAGTCCTTAAAAATATTTTGTTTCCTTGGTTTAAAAAAAGCACCACTACTTAGGACTTACAAGAAGACATCCAGCAACTCTTATGGAAATTTGTTGACATAGAGTTTGATCCTGATCCAGGACAAGAAAACTCTCATGTCTTTAAATCTTTTGTAAGCATAAGAGCTAACTATGTAATATACTTATCTTGTGTTATTTCATAGGAAACACATTCCAAAATGACTAAATGATGTAAGTCAGTTTCAGTACATTGTATTCCAGAACAATATAGCACTTCTTCTTCTACAAAAAATGTTATGCAAAAGCATAGACAGACAGAAATATAATATATTTTGCTATATAAAAGACCAGTGAAAATGGTAGGGGTCAATGAAAATTTATCACACAAAGCACTGTTTGGTTTCCAGCACTATTTTGCTGTTAGAGTGAAATTAAGAATGATATTGAGGGATTTCTAATATCTCTGAGTGAGGTATATTCCAGGTATTAGCTGGAATAAATTGTGTATAAACTTTCTCAAAGTGTTTTCGATAGTGTGTTCTCTGCACTCATTTGATTTCTGGTATCTTTCAGGATCAGCATGAGGAAACATAGTGATTTGTTATTCTGCTTATCTTCTGTAGTCATAAGACTACATAAGACGGGTTTATTAACCCATGGCAGCTATCAAGATTGGTTCTTCCAAAATTCAATTTTGCGTGCTTGTAGAAATGGTAGGTACCTTTAGTAACTTTTTAGTAAACCTCTCTCTCAATTTAATAGCTACCAACCAAACAGAAATGACTGTAGACTACAGTTTTTAAACAAACGATGAGCGTAGTAGTTCCACAAAGAGCACAAAATTTAATTTAAAAAAATAATTGACCTGTTTGTACAATGATCTCACCTAATCTAATCTAACTGAAAGCAAATATAATGATCTCACCAAATGTCTGCCTCCAATAGCACTGTGGTGACTACTAGCATTACCTTTTTTGGAAATACTAGATGACGCTCATGTGAAAGGAACCCAAACTGAATTTCACTGACAACTATTACTCTGGTTTTCCCAACTCAGGTTTCTGCAATCAAGAACAGAGTATAAATTTTCTAACAACTCAAGCCCATTTGCATGAGCCACCCTCTGAAATGGATGTAAGGCATTTGCTGGAGAGGTCAGGTTCTCAAGCTCTGTAAGGCTACTTATAAACCTTCTCCTGCTCATCATCCTTTTGTTAGTAAGGCTGCTGAGCTGTTTCATCATTTCTCCTTTGCACTCCCTAGAAACTAGTCAGAGCAACCTCCCTGCTCTTCATTCTATTATCCAGCATCAGAGTGATTAAAAAACCATTTGATATGGAATCTGATAATGCTATCTTTTAACCTGTTTGGTAACCTTTATCATGGGTAAGCATACACTCTGCCTACAACACAGATGGATACAATGTGGGCATGTGTTCAACAGCAAACGGAAAAGCTGTATGGTCTGAGTGCTTACAACTATATGTGAAACTGAAATACTGGAGCACATGGCAGTCAGAGAAGATTCCCTTTTTTACAGTGGAGATATGTCTAAATTCGTTAAAGATCATAGCATTGAACGATAGCACAGAATGACTGTATCACAATCCCTATTTCTTACAGACAATACAGGCAAGTTAAACAGTATGGAGGAAAGAAATAATAAAAAAAACCCCAATCAATCAATCAATCTTTTTGCTAAGGATAGGGTATTAAAAGCCCGACAATATCACATAAGGAAATCAGTAATTAGAGTCACTTAGCTCAGTGTGAGACCTTCTTAAAAATATCTGAGAGAGAATCCATTACCTTAAGCACAAAAACCAAATAGCCAAAGAATATCTTAAAAAAAACCCAAACCAAACCAAAAAAACCAAACATGAAAATTCAACCCTATCAAGAAAAAACACAAAAGGTTCTGTCAAGAAAAATGCAAGACTGAATTTATAGAAGCCATAAACTCTAAACGAAATTTAAAAGATTATTTAAAGAAAAAAAAATAAGCCCCTAATGTAAGAATCAGGAACCCAGAGAACTAACATTGAAAATTAGATTATAGTAATAGCTAGAAATAAAATGGTAGAAGGAACACTGTGGAAAACTGCTGCTAAGCCCTCTAGCCATGAAGCTTTTTCTGCTTCTATATAGCCATGCAAAGGGTATAATTTTTTATTACCTTCAACAGCTGTGGGACCAAGCACTGATTTTCACTATCCAAAAGCCTAGGCAATACATGTGAGAAAAATTAGGGAAGCAATATTGAAGGAAAGAGGAAAATTTTTTTATGAAACAAAATAAACAAAAAAATATGGCTAAGATCAAGACTATGAACAAGTTTGGTTTTTATGCCTACATCACAGTTTTGTACTTCTATGTACTTGGACATCTAATAAGACGACCAGGGTGTGCCATGGCCTTGGAGCTATCTATCTATTTATTTATTTATTTGCAGTGTGTCAACTACAGGCAAATAGACCACGTATTTTATCTTAATGGCTAATTAATTCTGTTCTGGAAGATCTTTCTTTATGTCTTCCCATGAGGATATCATGGGATATCACCTGGGAACTAATATTCTAATATTGCATTATATTTCACCACAGTTATCTTAAATTAAAATCTTAGTTCTCAGTTTTACAACATCAAGCGATTAGGATGGATTATAATATGCTCCTAGATCAGCCACTTTCATACATCAATAAATACTTCGCACTTGCTGTTGTCCCTTCAAAAATAATTTATGTAAAATAAATATAGGTTTGCCCTTTTTATTTTTTTCATGGTATTTGTTTCAAATTAGTTCTTAAATTAAGATATTTTACCTTGGAGATTTATTATCTCATTTTTCCATACCAAAAGTGTTCAGCTTTATGCAGTGTTTTTTCTTTTTGCTTGGTGGCAATAAATGTTTTTCAACTTTAGGTGGTGTGAATGGGTTAGAAAGATTTAGTTTTCATGTAATCAACAAATATCTAGTATGAGCGGTGAATATAGTGTGTTTGTTCACAGTCTGAGGAGAGGCATACCAAGAAGTTTGCATGTTTCCAAGTACAAATTGAGGATTCCAGCTGTAGGGTTCCAGGAACAATCTGGAGGTACAGCTTAATTTTTGAATTTGTTCCATGAAAGTTAGAGTGAGCTCAATGTCCAGTTTTGTCCTGGACATATATTTGAAGCTTGCATAGATCCTGTTCAACAAAAACAAAGATATCGGGAACAATTTAAAATCGACTGAGATCATGAATATTTTTCCCCAGGCACACCTTCTTACAATACTTTCAGTAGGTTTTAGTAAGTGATTGTGAAAGGCATCTGGACCAGACAGCTACACACACACAATGAAAAATATTATCCTGACTTTCAGTCAAGAGGAAGAAATAGGATCTTTACCTTTGCTTGTGTAGAGGAATTTGTAATAGATTGGGAGGTTCAATGTATTAATGGACTGAAAGAGACACTAAAGACAACCTAGGTCATAGGCTTGAAATGCAGCTCCTCGGAGGTTGCCAAGAGCAGAGTCCTGACCTGGATTCCTCTGGTTTACGCAGGAGTTTCCAAATGCTGCCCAAGACAAACTCACAGGCCCATCAGTAAAAGCAATGTCTGTACTGCATGTAGCATACACCTGCACACAAGCACATGGTCTGGGTTTCCCTTCCTCAACTGATGAATATGTTCAATAATTAGAATTAATTCAGATGACTTGAGATTCCCAGAGAGGAAAAATCAGGAATATCGGGCAAGAAATTGAAACAGAAGGCTGTAAGAAAGACGAGTCATATGGAGATTTATCTCCGGAGAATGGATTGAGAGCAGCCCTGAGGAGAAAGACTTGGTGCTGGTGGGTGAGAAGCTTAACATGAGCCAGCAATGTATACTGGCAGCCCAGAAAACCAACCACTTTCTGGGCTGCATCAAAAGAATTGTGCCCAGCAGGTCCAGCGAGGTGATTCTATCCCTCTGCTCTGCTGTGGTGAGACCCCACCTGGAGAACTGTGTCCAGCTCTGGAGTCCTCAACACAGGAAGAACATGGATGAGCTGGAACGAATCCAGCAGAGGGCCACAAAGATGATCAGAGGACTGGAGCATGTACAACAACAAAGATGCTGGAAAGTATGCTTATTAGTGGTAAACCCACTTATGCAGCAGTTGGACTGCATGGAGGCAGCCCTGTCTAATCCCATACAGGAAGGACTGGACAGTCCATGAATATTATACTTGAAAATTTATGTCAAATGAGTAAGCCCTTTGTTGTCACTATAGTACAGTAAAGTCAGGACATTGATCATTTGAAACCAAAACAAGAGGCACAGCAGGAATCAGAGGGGAAGAAATATGGGTTATCTTTATCAGTTCTGCTAGGATTATCCCAGTAATGATTACAATTTAGCACAGTTAAATTGGATTTCCTTTTGTGAGAAAAAGGTTTTACTATATACTGATTAGCATCTTCACAAAAGACTACAATAATCCCACCTGGGATTTTTAACTGTGAAAAACCTTTCATTCAAAAAGTCTTTGCTTCTGATTTCTCAAGAATAAACAGTCAGTCTTAACATTTACTGCTGAGGATATTCTTACCTGCCATCTACTCGCAACTCTTTTCTGAGAGTAGCTGTCTTTGAGTCAAATAGGAACCAATGAAATGTAGGAGATAGAAATATAACAACAAAAACCAAAGCACAAACCCAAAGTTTGTATTACAACCAGAAATGAAGTGGAAGCTGAACATGTCAGAAGTTTGCTTACAGAGAAATTCTTACTAATAATCCTTGTAATCTTCTTAGATGAGAGCTCTGTGACAGACTCCTGAGTTACAACACCTCAAACAAAAGGTGGGACCATTAGCTTTTGTGATGAGTTTTCACAAGGGTAATTTTGCTGATTTTTATTCTTCCTGTACTTACCTGAACAAAAAAGATGAGGTGACTGCTGGTAGTGTACCTATTAAATTACAATGTAAAGCTGAAAAACAGATAATACCACTACTATTTTATCACCATCAAAAATTGTCTAGAAAACCCAGAAGAAGACCCAGAAAATTGTTTTTAGCCTATAAATAAATTAAATAATTAAATGTGATAATAATTAAAATTACTCCAATTTGGATTTATTTCTATCATGTTGCTCTGTGGTTCTAACCCTTTTTGTTCAAATAGCATCTATGGCTAGAGTTTACATTTTGTTTTCATTTATTGCAAGGTGGCAAAAAACCATTAAAGATCAGCGCAGTATTGTGACACAAAACACAAAACATGATCAAAACAAAGATTTAGATTTTTTTGCTCTGACTACATATGCTGTCATAGAAGGATTGTTTGATAACAAGTAGATAATTAGAGAATTTGTCAGTGCACAAAGAAATGAGAACTAAAGCAAACTTTCAACAGTTTTAACTACAAATGAAGTGGTATCTTGCTTTTTCACAGTAATTTCATTGATCAAAAGCAACTTGTTTGTTTGGTTTATTTATCAGTTTGAAACTCCCACAGTGTTTCTACAGTCTCACCAAGAGATACTGTTGACCAAAACTCAAGCCAAAAAAAATTTGTCCTTTCTGAAGCCAGCTTTTTTCTGTGCAAGCCAAAAGTCAAGTCTAAGTTTTAGTAAGTTTATCCAAGTATAACAACAATTCCTCGTCATGAAACACTCAACCAACCTCAAGAGTAGACAATTACTTGGAACTAGTCACTGACTGAGATGTTACAGATGTCATGGAAAAGAAAGCTCATACTTTTTCTTGTGAACAGTCATGGCATAAAACATAGTCTTTACCAGCACCTTTATCACTGACACTCTAGTTATCTCCTGTGATACTTCGGGACATTGCTATGCTAAGTCTTGAAAAAGATTATCTGGTGGCATTGCACCTATAGCTGTGAACACATTGGTTTTACAATGACTTAATTGGCAGCAAAACAGATCTTCTTCAGCTATTTATAGCCAGTATGGATCAGCAAATGGTCCAGATTATAACAAGGTAATCCTTAATCATAATATATTAATGATTTCTAATTGACGTTTATATAGAATATGGACTCTACGTACAGCACTATTGCTATTTCCAGTCCTGTATCAAAAGCAAGATCCAGAGAAAGACACATTAAATATGCAGGGTCCATAGTAACCTTAATTATTCCTTTCATTGCTCTTTACAGAAACAATGAATATATGAAGTTATTCTGAGGCTTGGTGCTCATACAGGTACTACAACTGCCCAGGGCACTAAGCTTCTTCACACTTGAACAACTCAAGTAGAAGTATTTTACTCAGCTAAATTAAATTATTTAAATATCTAATTAAAGATAAAATATTGCTATTTGTTAAATAGGAAATTTAAAAACTCTAAAATAAATACCTTCAGTAACCTACCAGAACAAGGGAAGATCATCAGTCATTTAATTTTGCCAGGATTTCACCCATGATATATACCATGTAATCAGAGTTGTGCGTAGTTCTAAAAATGGCACCAAAAATTAACAGCAAAATGTTATGAATACCTGATGGCAATTCCAAAAGGCTGGGGATATCTCATGGCTAATAATTTAGTTAAAGTATGCAAATGAGGCACTGAAGTTAGTCTACGTACAATGCAGGACTGGTTTACAAGCAGTGTCCATGTCTAACATTAAAGTGAATGTTAATGTTCAAAAAACTGTACCTGAATAAACTCCAAATCCTAATATTAAATTAAATATGGTGTGTGCAGAGAGGTACTAAAATTAATAGACTCTGCTGGGCTTAGCAGTTTGGGTTTGGCATGAGAATTGCTGGAAAAGCCCAACAGGAAAAAAAAAAAAAAGCAGCAGCAGCCCAAAAGTGATCATAGCAGAGATTGTAATGCAATATATGTTTGATGCATCTCAATGCAGTCAGCCTTATAAGAAAGAAAGAAAGTGATCCAGTTGGACATTAATGTGTTTAAATTTTAATTTTGTCATTGTTAAGTGTACCACTCAGGTATATACTTCTGCCATGTGCAAAAAAGATGTCACAGTGCGATAATCGCTAAACCTACAGAATACCTACAGAATCGACAATCTTCTGTTAGATCATGTTGTCAAGCATATATAAACTCAGTGAAAATATACATGACTCAAATGAACTCTTCATTCCACAAAGATGAGAATTTCTTACCATAGTATAACAGCTGATTAGGCTTACAATCACACATGGATTGTAAAAGTACTTCAGGTTTCAACAGGGATTACACATGGAGTCTGCCTGCAGGGATGGAGCCTCAGAATGTGACAAAGAAATGTTAAGGTATCTGCTGCTTCTCTATTTTTATTTTTTTTTTAAAGCTGGAAACCATCCCAAACTGGGTTTCCATGCCCAAAACTGCAGCACCTACCTGTCTTTGTTTACAATTTGACAGCTATGTCTTCAAAGGAAAATATTTTAATAGATACTGTAGGTTTGACAGAAATTATGGCCAGACTATACAGGTTTGGGCTGGGATAGAGTTAATCTTTCTTCACTTGTATGGTGCTGTTTTGGGTTCGTGATGAGAACAGTGTCGATAACATACTGATGCTTTAGTTATTGCTGAGCAGTGCTTATACAGTGTCAAGGCCTTTTCTGCTCCCCACATTGCCCTGCCAGCGAATAGCCTGGGGGGCGCATAAGAATTCTGGGAGAGATAGAGCTGGCACTCCTGAACCCAACTACCCAAAGGAATGTCTGATACTGCCTAGTGGAGTTAAACTGCGATGCAGTCCTAGGAAAGCTGCAAGCACCTCAAGATATCCTTAAATATACAGGTTTTAGGGAAAGACTAGTACAACTTCCCTGATTGATATTGCTGTACCTGCAAAGCTGGTATCTTCATCACAGAATCACAGAATCACAGAATCTTAGTGGTTGGAAGGGACCTTTGAGATCATTGAGTCCAACCACATTAAAAAACAAACCCAAAACCAATACAAACAAACAAAATTAACCCTTGAAAACACACACACACACACACACATACACACAGAAAAACCCCCAACAAATCCATAAAACCCACCCACACACAAAAAAAAATAAAAAGCACCCACCAACTAAACCCCACACCCCACCACATACCAATAATCTTGGGCACTAGAGCATGCCCTGAAGAGCCATGTCTACACGTTTCTTACCTCCAGAAACAGTAACTCCACTACCGCCCTGGGCAGGCTGTTCCAGTGCCTGACCACTCTTTCAGTTCATGTTTTGTCCTTCTTTAAAACACAATTTCAAAAAGCTCAGTTGATCGCATGTGTCATATCACATCACTGGAAGTCTACCTGTGGTTCTTCCTTCAGACACGAAGACATCATTGACTCAGTGAGATCCTGTTGGAAATTCCTAACTCAATTTTACTGAATTTTCTCTTTTAAATTCTGTATTTTTACATAGACTTTCATATTAGAAAATATTTCTTATCTTTTTGAAGTATCTTTTACTATGAGGAAGAAACGTTAAAGATTATTTGCAAGGAGGAAATACAGATTCACCAACTACACTGTTTATAATGTGCAAGAACAGGGCTTTACATCCTGGAAAGCATAGGCCCAGGAAGGTCCTAATGCAGCATTGAATCCTGCCATGTCTTCAGTACGACAAGTAATTTCATTCACAGGTTAAATAAGAACTATCACTCACTTTAGTAGTTTATTTTCCCAACAGTGTTCTTACTGAAAAGTTATTCTATAGTACCACTGATAGTTGGAAATATTTAGCTTATAGATATAAGCTATATAGATACTTATTATTATATCTATTTCCTTTTGTGTCATTAGCATTATTGGCCTTAATTGCTGATGTGTCTGTAAGGCCTCTCATTTGGAAGAGTTCTGAGAAAACAATAAAGCCCATTTTTTATTTTCTTGTGAAACATTTTCTGTTCATTTATTACTTTATCCCTTATCACCTATTTCACTTCACATCCATCTTCCTTACAGGTGGGATCTCATTCTTAATAGTAGAAAAACAACAGTATTTCTTGACCTCTTCTGGAAACAACTTTACTTAGTAAAGCTTGGGATAGCATGTGCTGCAGTCAGAAGAGTATCCCATTATATTCCTATGAGCTCAAATGAGTTTTATACCTTTTTTTTCTGCTTACAAAAGGTTAACCTCCAGTTTAGAAAGGAAAGCTTGTTTTATAGTTCACAAACATGAAGTACATGACTCAGATTCACACATAAAATCAAGTTAGATTTTCACTCTATGTTAAAGACCTTCCTCTGATCCCTGCTATACCATAGAGGAGGGCTTTGCAGGATTCTGCAGTGACGATTATGAAGTTCATCTGACTTGGAGGCAGTAAATTAGTGAAATTCTGTTTCCATATTTAAGATTGTAATTTCTAGTTCCATACTCTCATACTATCTAGCCATCCTGCCTTGGCCCATGAATTAAACTTTAGCATCATTCTGGAAAGGTAAAATATTAATTTAATTTTGGCATATGCCTCTATTGTCCTTCTTTTCAATGCCATCTTCACTGCATACTGTCACCACTTTCATGCTTTTTTTTGTTTACATGACTAAAGAAACTTTATTGATGGGTTCAAACTTCTGTGCAAGATCTTCTGATTCTGCTTTTGGCTCCATACAAAGATGTAGATTCTGGGACTGTGGTGCACATGAAATGATTGTTCAGAAGCAAATAGCCTTGATAAGGAGTTGTGTGTGAATACGCCTTTATGATTATATTTCTTGTATTTTATTAAGATGTTTAAAATGTTGCAGAGTTACTCTGTTTACATGGTGCAAAAAGCTGAATATTTTTCTGAAGGGTAAACACTTCCTTTAACATAGGTGGACGTTGATAGATAAGGTTGCTCAGCCTACAAACAGTGTTCTTGACTATTACTATTCATTGTGCAAGCACATAAAAGGGTTCTGCTTCATGATGAGCAGGAGTTGAGAGTGAGCTGAGTGACTAAATCTGAACACAATCCTGTCACTATCCTGAAAAGGATGGGAAAAAAATATCAGCGCTACTGAAGAAAATGTCATTCAAATGCAGTAGGCAGATTCTCCCTCATTTTTTTTTTCCCTACAACTGATGAAAGTCATCTTGTTCCACTAATGCTCACTACTGGGGTCCTCTTAATAACAGCCAATGACATTGTGTTAAAAAAGAAACAGCTGCTGACATATTGTCAGTTCAGGTCATTTTCACAGTGAGGATAAGACTACATACATAAAAACCATCCGATGCTTGTTCTTTAATGTTCTAGGCATTAAATTCGAACAAACTCATCAGTAGTAGCTAAAGTGAAAAAAGGACCTTGTTCATGATCTTCAGTAATAGAAATATTAATTTTAACAGTTGTTTTTAAGTAGAAAGTCAAGTGTGGGGGAGTGAAAAGCAGCCACAAGACAGATGACATAGAGATGGTAGGGATAGAAATCTGAATCCTGAGGTTACTGTAGCCTTGTTCTTGAGGAACTAACAGTCATGCTACCTATGGCCATTTCATATCTCAGTAAAAAATGAAGTTATATTCACTGACCAATGCTACCAACACAGAAAAAAAAACATTCTTTAACAGCTTACCATGTGTTACAGATACTGAAATAATTTGCCAGCATTTTCAAGTTCACATGCAAACATTTTGGATGGAAATCATTCCATTTAAGTTAACTACTTGATTATTTCTACATAGTATTCCTCATCATAAAACTGTAACTTTAAGTGGTGTGGAATCACCACAATTGATCCCAGATAAATAATTGCCCACCTCTTTCTGATATATGCTGTTTTTTCACAGGCTCTCTTTCTGGTTTGTAAAATTATTTCTGTTCTGACATACATGTGATTAAAAGACCTTTAGAATTCCCTCTAGAGACTCAGTCTGGAGAGAAGACCACCAGCAGGATGTGACTGCCTTCTGGGAAAATAAAAACAGTAGACTTCTTGGTATTTTCTTGGACAATCTGTCTTTTAATATTAATAGCATTTTAGATCAAGCAAGAATCACAATATTTGACACAATATATCTTGCTAGGTGTACCTCCTGCATACACTGCACTTCTGTATGAGGACAGGATTCTCAGGGAATATTGATGGGTGCCTTACCCTGTCCAAGAAAGCTACTCCCATGGCCAATCTTGAGGAAAAAGTAAGTGTTCAAATAGTTGGGAAAAGCTAGGAATAGGGATGATCTAATAGAGAAGTTCATTGTGGAAGCTCAGGCAGTCGTTTTCTAAACCAACACCCTTTTTGAGTTTGGACGCAAGCAGTAATGGATATCTTCTAAGTTAACTGTGAGCATGTAAAGCTGTGTGGGCTAAAGTACAGCTCACAAGGTTTGTCAAAGCCAAGGTCAGCAGATGCTCCCAAAAATACTAAATGAAATGTTGGGTTTGGGTCCCAATAGATTTACAAAGTTAGAAAGTTTTTTTGTGTTGCTTTTTTTTCCCTTAGAAGCTAATGAGCTCTTCAAAGACAAAAATCTGTTTATTCCCATTGGCAACTAATAGGCCTAATGAAATAGATATGTGTTTTCCACTGGGGTTTATACCATTTGCTCTAGCATTTATATTACTGGCTTGTACAAAGGAAAGAAATAGTAGCTTGAGCTCGTAATATGTTGGGCAAAATATCAAGAAGATTAGGCCACATGGTAGAGCAAAGTCTGATGGAAAACATACATTTACTGCAGAGAAATAGTTATGCCAGAATCAAAGAGATTCTACTGCAAAACAGTGTCTGCCTTGTACTGTGGTCTCTTACTCCCTCTCGCTCTATAAGATTTTCTTAACAGGAAGCTGGGCCTTCGCAAGAAGGATCTGAATATCAGAGTACTTCAAAAGAGGATGAGAGATTTAGTGTAGAAAGAGAGAAGGGGAAATACGGTAGCAGAGAAAATCTAGACCAATTTTTATTAGCAAATCTTTTATCTTTTTCTGTACCATAAGGTGATGGCTGACACAAGTACTAAGCAAAATACAGATGTTGAAGCAGCCCGTCAAATGTACTTTGCAATGTTTATGATATTTATTATTATGACATTGTTTGAGATTGAGCCTAATTGTAATGGTGCTCTGCAGCTGCTAGTCCACTGATGGCCTGCTTGACTTCCAAAGGGAATAAGGAAAACGCTCCCAGTACATCACATCCATGAAATGGAAGCTACGTGTTAGGCAAACATGCTCCGTCACTGTTCCTATGAAGGAACATAGACTGTTCCTTCACACATCGCAAGGTTGCAGACTTCCCTGTCCCTGCTCAGGGTAGTTGTAACCCAAAACACAGCTGCTGTCTGCAAGGCTGAGCAGCCCAAGACCTACCAATTTCCCCTTAACTAGAACTGCACTGATAAGACCCCTTTTTTCACAGTCATCACGGTGTGATGGGGAGGCTGAGCTCACAGCACAGTGGCTGTGCAGGACACAGCCATTAGTTTCAACATTTGCTAATCACACTTCAGCACCTGCGCGCTCCAGAATTCTCCCCCACGCGCCATCTTCCTCTTAAATACCTATTGGCACACTGGGTAGCATCCTACAGTTTCATACTGCCACAGAAACACACTACGGATGGTTAAATCCATCCTAGATATTTGAATTTTTGAATTTTTTATTCAAATTGAATATTTGCTTTGGGTCTTGCTTATTCAAAGCTTGCCAATCTAGTAGTAGGAGTTACTTTGTGGTTCTTTCACTGACTTGCCCTACACTCTTCTTGCCACAAGATATAGACAGAAGTGCATTTTTCTTCCCTAAAAATAAGGCAGGTGATGAGTCATTCTGCCTTTTAGGCTGCACTGGGAGGTAACGCTAATAGCAGGGCTGCCTCCCTGCTGCTGTTAACCTCCTGAATTCATTCTCCAGTTGTAGCAAAGTCATGCTTCCTTGGAAGGATCATTTGCAGCATAGTTACTTTGGTGAAATATTTACTGATCTGTTGTTCTCACTAACGTAATCAGCTGTAAGAGGATGGGAATAAGAAGGAAAGCTTTTGTCTGTATGGCACTGGAAAGGTGGAACTGTGGTGAAGGGATAACATGAATAGTGATATGTATATCCTTATAGGTACAGATATTTCTGTTTAACAAGGTTTTGCTCTCTTTCATACTTGCCAAAGAACAGATGTTTACCATTCTTAGCAAACAAGCAGACCATAAGAGTATGACGAGATGTTAAAAAACAAAACAAAACAAAGCAAAGCAAAGAAAAAAAAAAAAAAAGACAAGCCCTGCCACAAAACAACTTCTTGGGTTTTTCTCCATTTGGGAATGAAAAAAAAAAACACATAAAACATGCTGCTATGAAACCAAAACAATACATGCAATGTTAATTTCAAGCACATATAAACTTTTTACAAGATGTCTGTATAACATGGAAATGATTAATGACAGTCATTGTGCAGCTTTATTGTTAAGATTTACCAGACAAGCTAATCTAATTTCTCTGACATGAACAAAATAAATACTAGCACAGGATAATATATCCATCTGAGCATTTACTATATGCTAAACATTTAATTTCTTCTTAACTCAAAATGAAATAGAATTATCACTTACAATGCTAGATGCCACGCTAAACCACAGTTTCCCTTCTTAATAACTTCGCATTTTGCTTATGCTTCTTGTAGAAAATGCAGAGAGTTAAATTCTGGTCTATCAGACGACTTCATTGAGCTGAATCACACTGTCATAAGCAGGAATGGGATTTGGCATATGCTTGGAGTAAAGAAACTGTAAAGTCTTTAATTGTTTAGAGCTGCAACAAAGCACAGGGCATGACAGGGAAATGTAAAGAGTAAGCAGCTCCATAATAAGCCTCAAGATTTTCAAGCTCGTGCAAGCAAGTAGGTATCTGTCAGCCTAAAATTCAAAAAGGGCTAGCTTGCAACAGCAGTGAATGGATTTATTTATGAGAGCAGTCCCAAGTGCAGTGAAAGTAAGAGGAATCTTTTAGTTTACTTGTTCTCGGTCTTCATGATAATTTTATTACTTTGTACAATTTCAGCTTTACAAATATTGACTAATTAAGCTTCACCCTATCTGCAGGAGGTGCATTCCTCCCATGGGAGAGTCTCTTTCAGAAGCATCAGATTGAAGTAGTTGGCACTTATATCAAATTTGGGTTTTCAGGTCCCAGAGTGTCCCCAAAATCCCAAAGCTCCCAGCCCAGACACCCTGCAATCCCATTTCCCTTCCAAACACCATGAACGCAAGACAAATTCAAGTTACCTAAAAACCTTGTGAAAGGTGACTTCAAGGAGATTTTCCCAGAAGAACTGCAAGCCTTACTTATCTGCCAGGTATCTGTTGTAGAGTGCCTCCAAAAGAAGGAAATGGAGGATGCTGAGCCCCGTCCCTGTGCTCCCCCACCGCTGGGGTAGGTGAGGAACATGCCACGTGATCCTTCACATGCCCTCCTCTGTCTTTGTGCCTCTCTCATCATCTTCTGTTGTCTTTCTGTCTATCAGCCTGCTTCAGAATTCTGTATCATGCTCCAATTATCTGTTCATTTTTTCAGAGACATCTAAAAATTCTGACCCAATCACAATTGCTAAGAGCTCTTACCCTCTTCATGCTTTAGGTACAAAACAGGTCTGGGACTTTCTGTGGGATGTCCAGATTTGAAAACAAACTAGTGCTCATGGCTCTTTACTTCAGCTTCATGTGAGGAATAGCCTGTTGTCTAACAGCAAGAACATGCCCCAGGATGCTATTACCAAACAGCCCTTAGCAGATGCTGATAGAAAACAAACTTTAAACAGACTGCAGCACAAGCCTGTCATGGAAGAGACAGCACATGTAACTTTTCAGTGTCTGGGGTGGGCTGGACAGACATGACATACATGGATTAATAAATACAAAACATTTGGTGTATTAACACAGCATGGGTCACTCATTCAGGAAAGAGAGAGGCTTCCCACAATCCCTGGCAGGAAAGCAATTGAATAAACCAAAGAGGTGGCCATATTGTTTTTCAGGTGGATGATACAAACATATATTTCCCTTTTTTTGCAAGTCTGCCTAGAGACATTATCTTCAACTTGAATTAAATGTGACAGTAGCTGCATTCTATTTTTAGATATGATGGTTTAGGTAAGGCCTGCACAATCCTGAACAAAACCAATCTAATCATGATTATCAGTTCCTTTTTTTAAAAATTCCTGAATTTTATTTTCCTAAGAAATTCAACCCCTTGACAGCTCTTCAAACTTTTTTCCCCCAAACTGCAGGATTGATGTTCATCCAGATGCAGAGCAGCAATGAGATCAAGTGACACATGAAAAGCAAGAACACCCAAAAGTTACAGCTCATGTTCTCAACTATTCAGTTACTTCTGAGGAAATGAAATAAAGCTACTTCACAAATTTAAACATAATCTGAAAGTGACAGTGTGTTCAGTATATTACAAAAATCTTTGTATTTATAGATCGAATAAACACCTTATATGAAAACACATTCATTTGCTATGTTATGTCTGCAAAAGTTTACTTGTTCTTAACAGCAATCTATTTGTCCCCTAAGGATTTTGTGAAGTTCTGAGTTGTTTTTTTTTTTTAGTAAAAGTTTCCACAGTATTGTCAAGGGGAATATACAGCATAGATGCTTATCATGAATGCAATGAGTGAAACATTGTTGTTACTGGCGTGTTTATAAGGTGGTTGCATTTCATAAAAGAGCCCTACAGAGTGGAACCAACTGAGAAGACAACGGGTAACTGGGAAGCAAGACAAGATTTCTTAACAAAGAAGCTCTCATTGTGTGAATAGCCACGTCTCATGAGGAAAAGATGTGAGCACACATTGTGGTTCCCCAGCTGTCAGGGAAGATGACTGCAGAAGCAGAACAAACCAATTCAGGCCAGACAGTCCAAGACACAGCAATACCAAACCCAGTGGCAGCACAATTGAATTTTTTAAGTCAGATTTTTATGATGCACAACATTGCTGGTACTTGTAAGAAACCGTCTCTGAGGAAGAGCTTTTACCAACAGTTTATGAGGATTATTACAGAAATAGCTCTGCTGGTGACACTGTGCTAAGGTAGCAGACTTTCAGACTCTGCTTAAACACAAATAATGTGGCACATTATGTGTAGTTAAGGCAAGGTGTTTGAACGCAGAGCAACCTATAAAGCATATCAGATACTTTTGATGTATCTTTTGATGTATCTCCGTGGCTTGTCTCTGTGTAGTCCCCCTCAGGCACTAACGCTACTTTTGCTACAGATCTTTAAGAGATATCTTTGCTTTGCTAGAGGCAAACCTAACCTACTCTCACTGTTCCTTAAGACATTCTTGTACAAATTGGCAGGTTTCCATTGCCCCTTCTCTTCATTTTTGCAGGATGCTGGGATGATCAGACCTACAGAATCCCAGAATTGTAGGGGTTGGAAGAGACCTTCTCAGATCATCTAGACCAACCCCCCTGCTGAAGAATGTTCACCCAGAACAGGCTGGACAGGAACCCATCCAGGCATTTTCAATTTCTCTATTTTTGAACATTGCCTCAGTTTCTGTCTGACAAATTTTGGGAACCCCATTACAAGCTAATTCTTCTGTTTTCCCCTGTAAGATATATAGTATTTTTCCTCTATGAGAAAGGCATTCATATATTGTACTGTATTGATTATTCTGTTCAGCCTTTTTTGTTTCTCTGTACTTCTGCAATTCTTCATTTCCTGTGGCATCAGTTTTAAATATTACAGACTCACTGAATCCAGTTTTCTATTAAATATGACAGCTGTACTTGGTTGATACCAAATATAATTTGATAGTGTGAAGTATGAATGACTCCACATGATTTTTCTAAAGGTACCTTACTACTCTGAGATAGTTTTCCTGTTGGATAGGGATGAGTGATTTTATACCTAGCCCCAAACTTTAGTACCTTAAGTCACTCTTATTGGGTTGTGCTTTATAGGTTGCACATGAGAGTTATACCGCTTGAAAAATAGAGTTCAAAATCATCTCTGTTTTGTAGCATACTTACCTTCAGGAAATTACATTTATAGGCTTTTGGGAAAGCTCTAGGGATTGTAGGTTTACTGTGGGTGCGGACTGTATGCTTTGGTAAGGCTCCCACCTACCACCAGTCAGTGTACTAGCTATTACCCGTTAGCTTTGGGATTTGTCAGTTTTTGCTCGGTCTGCAAAACCAGATTATTTTGCTTGTATTCACTTCATTTATGGCATGTGCAGGAAACTTTGACAGTTTCTTCTAAATATTTTGTGAAATATTATTTATGCATATTCTAGAAATCCCTCTGTTCCTGTTTTTGGCCAGTCTATTTCGGCCTAACAAAGACCTGGGCCAGACCAAAATTACAGTCTGTAACTGAATTGCAGTATCCAGTATCCTGATTTCAGTGGCCTCCCATCTACATATAAGAAGCCTCCACAGCAAGTCATATTATCCTCCAAAGTAAGGAATTTTTTAAAAAATAGCAATGTGTGACTATAAACTTTCAAAGAACATATATATGCAAATTAATCTTAATTTAAAACCTGTAATTTTAGCAAAGTAGGATTTATGGTAACTTTGGGAGGGATCTAAATTATTTCAAAAGAGAGAGAAATATCAGATAAACTTTTTTGCAACCTCACTTTCCCCAAATTTCCAACATCGTGTCTAACAGTAGATAGAAAGTGATGGAATTTTGTGGCCTACCACTGAAAATGTTAGGATTCAATTAGGTTAATTCTAAATCACTTATGTAGCAGATATTGTGACTTCTGAATGGAGGCAAGGCAGTAACTCATCTTGGTCTTAGATGGGGCTCTAGCTATGCTTATAGAAATCATTCGTCTTAACGATACACAGCTAGGGTGCCTGAGCAACCTAAAGTCTTTGCTGTAGGTTTAACTGTGCTTACATGGGTTTTGGCTAGCAGATATGCTTGTTCCTTTGCACTCCCAACCAATACAAACGATGCCACTTTAGCATGGCATCATTCCTAAAATAATACTTCACATCAGGGCTTATTAGCTTGATCTCTGTGATACTCCATTGTCAGTTAAAAGGCTCTTATTGGCTCAGCTTCTGGGAAGAGCTTGTTCATGTCTGATGTAGCATACCATTTAGTAGTATCTCATGTAGTAAACCTAATAATTAATATAATGGGCTGCATTGCTGGTATTTTATTTTATTTTATTTTATTTTATTTTATTTTATTTTATTTTATTTTATTTTATTATTAAGATGAGGATCAGAGTGGAATGATAGGTAGCAGAATATTTTGCCTGTACTTTAGCCTGATTATGAATAAACTGGAGTTTTAATAATTTTTTAAGATGATTGCGGATCCTGAATTTTGTTCGTGTTTGAACTAATATTTATGTCCTCTGTTGATGTCTGCACAATCATTCTTTTCTGTTGCAAACTCTTCACTCTCGCTGCTGTGTGTATCTTTGCAATTGCAATTGTTCCTGGAGCTCCTCACTGTTGCTGCCTCTCTGATTGGGTTCTCTGGAGATTCAAGCTGAAATGATCCAAGGAAACTAATCTGTTTAACACTACTCTGAAGGAGGTCTCATAAAATTGATTATTTCATGGTAGGTGGAAAGCCTACAGATGTAGCTCAGCAACTGCTTAAGCAATCATCAATAAATTTCATTAAGCTAATCCTTCTGGAGCCTTCCCCAGAGTTGTACTGTCATCACATTCACAAGTCCCAAGCTACTTTTTAGATATATCAGAAAATTTTATCCTTTCTGTTAATTAATTTTCCAATTTATCTTTTTTTTTCTGTTTTCATCCTTAAAAACTTTACCTTTTTCCATGTTTGGGTATGTTTCTTCAAATCACATGGCTTTATCTAGAAATTGTGGTTTATACATATACTGAAAAGGGGGGAAAAATAGTAAGTTTCTAAATCAGGTTATTTTATGGACAAGACTGGCATGTTTCCATTTTGGTAGTTCTAAATCTGTGAAGTGTTAATTAAAGGTTATATTCACCTGAATCCATGGAACCATATTGAAATAATTTCTAAATCTGAGAGAAGATGTGCTTAAATAGTGTAAAATCTGATCATGTAAGCCTCTGCACTGACATTTAATTTAAATGCATACAGTGCAACCTCTGGAGAAATTACACAATTCTATTTCTAATAATTTTTACTTACGTTGAGATACTTTGTGTCCAATTTTCTGCCTTCTAGTCAGGAGAGTTTGAATTACAAAAGAAATGGTGAACAGCCAACTGCTTTCAGCGTGCCACATTGCGATTTGAACATGAGAAGTTGTGGTGACCTTGCCATTATATGAAAAGAACACACAAAGTTATTTAAGCTGTCAACCTAGCTCTAGTTGAAGACTGTCCACCAGATACTCAGGAGTCATATTCTAATTATAAAATAAGTTTCCAGGAAACTATTCCTTCATGCCTCCATCACACTCATCTGTCATTTGCTAGATCTCTGAAATATTCCAGACTTGACCTTGTCCCCGTTTTCTGTTTCTGTTTCTCTCTACTACTTTTCTACTGGCAGCTTTCATACACCACGTGATGTTTTGTGCCTCATTGAAAAGTCAGGGTGTTTCATAAGTAAAGTTTCCTGGATTGTAGCATCCTTATTACTTTATATTAGACCTTACAGAACAGATCTTGGGGTTAAATCAAACAGTAATTCATAACCCAAGTTTAAATAAAAATCCCTTCAATTAGTCTGCTAAAAGGAAGGATTCTCCTGTAAAACAATGTATAATCAGGGCAGTAAAACAGTGGAAAGTGCCTGCAGTAGTGCAATAACTTCCTACTTCAGTTTGCAAGTCAATATTTTACAAAACGAAATAAAACAGAGCTCACACATTATTAATTAGTCTCATTGTGACACAGATTAGAATTCATCCAACAAAATATCTACACTGTTATTTTTGTAATTTTTAAAAATATATCGTTCAAAATATATCCAGTAAAAAGAATGAAATAAAAACATTCAAAGAAGATTCAAAGTCGGGATATCCCTTTTCATTTATTAGAAAGGGAGCTTCTCAGTGTGAGTTTGCCTAAAAGTGGGTGCTGGGATAAATTTAAGGCTTGCTGTCAGTATGAGGTGGTTTTGACAGTGTCTGTTCTTTTGAGTTGTACTAAAATATCAAATTCTCATAACCTCACAAAGTTGTATTGCTTTATGAACAGAGAACTGGTCATTTACTCATCTGGGAGGTGAATTAGTTAGAAAACCCTCTGTAGTAGAAAATGCTTGTGAATTTTAGCACTGGGATTAAGAATTAGTAATTCCTTTCTTTGAATTTATTTCCCCTTCTATAGTGTTTCTCACAGTTTATATCATTCTTCATTCCAGAAAATTTTCATTAAATGTGTATCATATCTTGAGCTAAGGCTTTTAAACATTCTTGCAAAACTAAAAAAAAAAAAAAAAAAAAATTTTTTTATAAAACTGAAAACCTTCAAATTCCTCATGCAGCTATAGATGATATATTTTTATATATGTCTTTCTTGTGACCACTCCCTTTTCAGTTTTGAAGATTAAAAAGAACAAATATTATGGACCATTTTGGGGAGAATCACATAAACAAAAGCTATACTGAAATCTCATAGATCAGATTAAGTCATCCAGTATGAAATAAAAGGAAACTACTGAATTACACAGGATTATCTTCTTGTATTGTTCTGGAGTCTCATAATGGTGAATTCTGAAATACAATTTGGTATAAAGCAACATCATAAAATCAAGCATCAAAATGCATAAAATCAAGCATCCTATGTGAAAAAAAATATAATGTGAGATTTAAAATTACTTGGTGACAGAGACACTGCAAAGATAAGGAATCTTGTTTGGCTTGAATTAGACCTTAGTAGCCAGATCAAGATGTGGAGCAGAGACAGAGCAGATACCAGGATGGAAGAGCAAAGTTAGGTGTAGTTGGACAAGGAGTTAATAAATTAGACTAATTTTTGAAAGATTTTGAAACACACCATTTTGAGTTATATTAGAAGGTCAGTCTAAGTCTTGAAGATGATGCTGATATTACTGGGTAGACAGAACTGTCTGGCTATGATGCATTAGTCCCCCTGAAGTTGAGATAATAAGGATTTATAAAGACTATAAAGAGGGAATAGCATAGCAATTGTCCAGATAAGAAATGATTAATATTGACTGAGTGTTTCAGTAAAAGAAAGGTCATTATAAGACCAAATGCAGGCAATGCTCCATACGTGGAAAGTTTACAAAAAAAAGAAAAAAAAAAGAAAAAAACTTTATTGAAAGAGCAAGATTATTTTGCTTCTTTTATCTACATATCTAAATATGAAAACTAAGAAGAATGAAGATAGCTTTGTATTTTAGAACTATCTTGCTTAAGTAGGACATCTTAAAAGAAAGTCATTATGAAATACCCAAGTTTCTTGGGTGACAGAGCTATTTTTCCCTGCTTTTATACTCCTACCTCATATGAAACTCTTAATAAGTTTTCCATAAAGAACATCACCATATCTGATTGTCCATGTACAAAGATTATGAAGTGAGAAGACAATTGCTTCTACACTACTACAATATTTTTTATGATTTTTTTTTTTTGAAGGACAGAATATGTAACATTTATTCTCAAATTATGATAGGCAAGTTGTTATGTTTTGCAGAAACTGAATCTTCAACTCAAAACCTTATTCAGGAACATAAGGTTTGACTGCTGTACCAGCAAAATTAACTTTTATTTTTAGATTTTCTTTTAAAAATCCAAGAAAGTATTCTGCTGACTCCATACATACCTGTATAATAAATTTTGAAGAATAAATAACACTATTTAGGCCAAATTCCATGGACACAACTACACTGGATTTCTCTGAAGTTTTAGAAAAATATCAGGAATTATTTAAAAATGCTGAAATGCTGTACCTTTTCAAGTTCTGATGAATAAATATATTTTATGCAGGCCCAGATAGTCCATACAGCAATAACAAAAAACCCCAAACAAATAACATATTCAAACTTGTGTAGTCTTCACAGTTTGGAATAACAATATAAAGATGAATAGCCAACAACTGACTGGCTATAAGTTTAATCCTTTTAAAATGATAGGACTCTAGAGGTAAAAGTATCCAGTGGCAGGGAGGTAACATTAGGAGAAGGTAGAAATCATACAATGAAATCTAAATTCAGGAAGTTAGCAAAACACCAAAACCAAGTGATTTAGAAAAGAAAAGCCACATTATCTAAATAGTTGAAATAAGTAGTTGTAGGACTACTTGGAAATGCTTGTTTAATTAGACAGATGTACAAATGTACAATCTGATATACATCAGTATACTTGTCAGGCAGTTTATATGGATTTTTTAAATAGATACTTGTACTAGCTAATACTCAAAAAATGCATACCGCAATTAGTCTGTCAGAATTACCTTTGATAGGTGGGATCTTTTCTTGAATAAACTGCAATTTTAAGCATCTTAGTCTACAGGCATACAAAAAGTATATGCTAGCACATATATGCCTGTGTGCAGTCCTATAATACAGTATGCAGGATCAGGTTCTTGGGTTGTGAGTCCTTTTTGGTGGAGAACTTCTTTTCCTGTGCATGTTGGTGGCATCTATCCTATGGCTCTATTAGTAACAAAAGAAACAGAGATGGTATACAATAGGTTCCCCGTGCAGTTTTCAACATTTTACTCTTTTAACCTACCATATGACATTTCATTATCATTATCATGAGTATTGTCACAGAGTAAGGAGATTTCTGGAGTAGTGCACTTCTCTGAAAATGAAGATGCATATTCACCAGTTCTGCTTGCGGGAGCCCATACAAGCCATGCTGCCCTGGCTGTGGGTGAGCTGACGGAGTTTCTTGAACGTGGCCCATAAAGGAGGACCCTTGAGCACCCAGAGATGTGTGTAGTAGTTTATCAAATCCTTAGTCTTCCATTTTATTTTCAGCTGACTAGTTATTCTCTTTTTATTTAATGAGATAATCATACGGTGAAAAAGAAACAAAATCTAAAATGTAAGCTGCTGGTAACTTCTAACTACTGTTACTATAATTCCATCAGCCATTTTTGTAATCACCTTTGAAACTGCAATATTAACCCCATGTAGCAGTTGTGAAAATCATGTGGACTCTGACATTATGTGCTTTATTTTGCTTATTTTAACTGGCCGTATCATTCAAGCATTGCTTTAATGAGATAAGATTCACCTTGGATGCTAAAGCCTAATAACATAAAATAATATATATTATATATTTTAAAAAGAGAGGAAAAATCCTAAAGGTGTCATATTACATGAAATCCTTTATTTACTGCCACATTAAGATCTTGCTCTTCTATCAGCTGAATTTACTGGCACTGTTCAGAGAGGGTTATATCCCAGCAACCCCAGTTCAAGGCATGATATCCTACATACTGCAGTGAAATTCAGGAATAACTGCAGTATCTAGAAGCTTCTACACAACGGTTATGCCAACGGTAGGAACAAATCAGATGCAAACATCCTTATCATCAGACATAATCCAGGAAGACGTCATAAAATATGTTCCCTTGCCCTCTGCCTCAGCATTAAACTCCAGAATAACTCTCTCTAGGCTGTGAATAAAGGCTACAGCAAGAGGTGTTTTCAGCATCCTCAGCAGTCCCCAGCCAGAGTACCTCTGACTTTGGCTACATGTTGAAGAAGCTGCTGCAGGCCCCCTGACTGATACAAGTATGAGTCTACCTCCTAGTAAATTCAGTGAAGCTATTCAGCATTCAAGTCCTTGCAGAATGAGCCTGCATCTGTTGAAAACAACATGGTTTTAATAGAAAAGCATGATGACAACCATCCAAAGAATTTTTAATTCAACAGGCTGACCAGCTACCTGAAGCAGAAGTTGCCACAACAAAATATACTACATTTTAGTTCATGAATAAACATTAAGGGGAACTGCTAATTTAAAAAAAAAAAAAAAAAAAAAAGCTCCCTCACTCCTCTACTCTCTTTACTGCCATTCCCTCAGTGCCACTGTCAGTTTACGGTTAGCCCTGCTGTTTTATATGCCATTTGATAACCATGATAACAACTTTGAGCTCTACCCAGCCCTTCTTGGCTCACGATCATAGTAAACTTCCATGAAGAGTGGAAAAAATGATACCCAAAGATTAGCATTACCGCTTTACTGACACTCAGAGCAAAACCATGATCCAGGAAACACAGGCTTAGCAAAGGCACTGAAAAGCATAGCAAAGTGAAAATTGGGGTGATTGTCTTCTGCAACATTTTAAGTAAAACAGCCATTTCCTCTCACGTGGTCAATGAGCTACAGTTTGTTTACATAAGATTCTTTGAAGTGCTCCTTGTTACTCTTTCTATTTTTTTTAATCTTAGTTCCGTTTCAGCTTTGTTCATTAAAAACCATCAGCAAACTATTGTGTTTGAATTCTGATTTAAACAGGCCACTTGGGGGTACTGTACTGTAAAGACAACAGAACAAGCAACATAAAAAAGGCAGACATAATCTCATTCACAGCCTAACTTTGCAGAAGGACACCTGGAATATAGATGTGTCTGAATAAGACTGGGATTTTTGCATTAATTGCCAGCAGTTGTCTGTAGATGATAGAACTATGCCGTGAAACCAGGAGAAAGTGTTTCTTGTGGCCTCCATTGCTCACCAGCAGATGTGCTGGGGCAGGAAGAAGCACAGTGAAACTCACAAGCAGAAGTAGATCTTTTCGCAGGAAAGAGCCCAATATTGATTTATTTCCTGTGAGGGTGGTGAGGCACTGGAACAGGTTACCCAGGGAAGTCATGGATGTCCCATCCCTGGAAGTGTTCAAGGCCAGGCTGATGGGGCGTTGAGCAACCTGCTCTAGTGGGAGTGTCCCTGCCCATGGCAGGGGGGTTGGAAATAGATGGTCGTTAAGGTCGTTAGATCAGAAAAGCTGCTTGATCAGAAAAGCTGCTTGTGCTCTGAACTCTGCTGCTCCGCTGCAGGTTGGCCTGGCTCTGGAGCTGCATTTTCTTATGTCTTCTCTTCCATAAACACATAAACTTCCACTTAAAATTAACTTGTCCCTTTTTATCTCTCTAGGAAAGTTACTCCAAATCTCTTTCTTTGAATTCTTAGAGATCCCATTTGTGTTTAGTGATAACAGGTTTGCATTCATCTGGTTTTCCTGTAATATCTTCTTCCCTCATCAGTCTTCCTAATACATTAGTAGAGGTCAATTGCTGGGTTTTTTTAAGTTACATTGGAAGTATGAAAGATGTTTTAGAAGCATCTTTAGAATTAAGTTTAACTTTAGAAAGATATTTAAAAGCCAACTATTATAGATACTAAAGCTCTGATATGTACTTTAGTTTCACCTTTGTGATCCTTACCTAATTAGAGTTTATATCAATTTTCATGAGAAAATGTACAGGAAAAAAAAGGATTTCTCTGTTGAATCACTGAGTAGATCTTTCTGATTAATCCTGTTAACCTAAAAATTTCAAAAGGGCAAGTTTTTAAAATGTTTTCAATGAGTTATCTTTTTTTTTATCATTTTATTGGTTGTAGCTAGATTTTGTGATCTGGAGCAAATATGTCTTCATTGATTTACTTCTTTATTAACCTGTTTTTTAGAAATATTTTTTTTATTGTGCCCCTTTTTCCTGTACACACATCTAGAATTCCTCCCACAGCTCCTTTACTGTTTTCATTTCATTATGAAACTTAATTTGTACTCTGAGACTAGGAAAACACTAGAATCTTACTTTTCTCTTTTTGCAAAACCAGATTTTTATCCTATACCAACTTAAAAATATGAAGGCTTTTTTGTTTCAGTCAGTGGTTGGCTGAAGGAATGGCTTCCAACAAGTCTTTAGGGAAAAATCCCAGGTCTACAGAAAATTTCAAAATGGATTTCCCTATCTATTTTCTAAAACCTGGGAGCACACATATACAGAGAATTTGATTTTTAAAAAGAATTTATTTCTCTTTTTAATTTGAAAGCCTTTTTTTTTTTAAGAAAAATCCATTCTTTTTTTTTTGTTTTTAAAAAAAAATCATCCATTCTGTCAGTAATACATAATATGGCCACACCATATCAATTCTATAACCTTCTATATCTGAACTGAAAGCACTTCAAGAATCACCACAATTGCTTCTGCATCTCACAGTCTCACTTAGACTGGGGAAAAGAAGCAGAACAAGCTGTTCAGAGCAAATTTATCTCTTCATCACAGACCTTTAAAAAATATTTGCAAAAGAAGTCCTATTACTGAACAATTTCATTGATTGTCATTAATATTGTCAGACAGTAGATGTTGAAAAAAATGTTACAAGAATACTGCTTGCTCAGGCCATGAATTTGAATGAAAACATGATTCTTGTTCATGTCCAACTTCTCTGGAAACTAATTAAAGCTCTTTTAAAGGAAGAAAAAAAAACCCAGCCATTTGCTTCTCTATCTGCAAAAGTTTAAAATTGGTACAGCTTTTTCTAATATTTGTTTGACTGAAATACTTTGTATGAAGAGAACTGACAATAAAGAGACATTTGGAACATCAGACAGCCTATACTGAAATAATTTTCTAAGCATTTTACAGTGACAGCTGAAGAAGGGGAAGATCTCAGCAGAAAGTGGATTATCTGACTGAAGGTATGCAAAATTGTTGAGCCAGTAACTGGGCAAGCTTGACATATTGGCATTCTTGGAAATAATTGTACTAAGTAGTTTATGTTTATGATAATGTACAAGTATTTCAGAATTTTTTCAAGCAGCAGTAAAGATTGGACCAGTGCTATAATTCTCCTATTCTGAAGTTATAGATAATGGAGTGGCCTTGTGTTGGACATGTGTAATAGCCTTAAAATTATTAGACATAAGTACAGTGCTTTAGGGGTAGCTTGTTCACAGCTTACCTTGTCTCTACAGTCAGCAAAACCGTCTTTAACAGGAATGCAGAAATGGATTTTGAAAGCAGACTCAAGCTTGCTATTTAGCAACAGTGATCCATTAAAAGAGAGTGACTTAAAAAGTCAAGAAAATCTTCCGAGATGGCAGTTTGTCATCTGTCCAAGTCTGCCTCAGACTGCCTAGACACCAAGCTCATATCACCACAGAATCAATCATGTAGTGATCTCAGGTTGGAATTCTATTTCTTTCAGAAAGGAATTTCAGCTGGGATTTTTTTCTTGTGATGTTTCTGGTTATTTTGGTGTGAGCCAGCATCACACTATGATTCAGGGGGCCATATGTGCCATTCAAAAGGCATTTTGTCATGCTAATTGCAGATGGTACACCCACAGAAGGTCACAACAGGATTTTTTAAAAGTGTTTCCTTAACCATGTCAGGGCAATCAATTGGATGCACATGATGTACACTTCTGCTCTCTCCTCTGACCACTCCTGTTTCTGTAAACACAGGAAAACATATTTGTCTATTGCATTTGAGACTGAGTCACCATTATCTCTGTACAGTGCAGTATCGCGAGATACAGCAACTAGATAGAGTGTCAAAAAAGCACCAAGAAGCCAGAATGTCTCTGGTGCTCCGTCCTTCACCACCACTATAGCTATACTTGTTAAGGGATCTTTCAAGTTTATCCACTGCACTTTAAACATAGATAATTTCATTGGATTTCCTTTCAATGCTATCCTACAAAGAATTGCAGAGGAACAACCAAGGAGTTGGTACAGAGACAGAAGCACCATTTGGAGACTTTGGGAGGGGAAGGGTACATATATTGCTCCCTACATATTTTGTAGTCATGGATGCGCCAAATGCTTCTGAAAAATTGTGAAAAATAAATTCTCAAAAAAAAGGTGACTCTCCATCTGAATAGTGAGATTTGAGCCTAAGAAATGTAAGGATCTAGACTATGGAGTAAAAACAACATGTAACTTAAATGACTAATCTCACAGATAGAAGTTTAGCCTCATATGTTGTCTAATGCAACTACTCTACAATCAAGTCTCAAGTGGGAAATGCTCACTTAATTAGTGTTGATAATTAAATGTTAGGGGAAACAATTTTCACTAAAGAATGTGTATATTAAGAAAAGTAACTGCATAAATTCCTCATTAGGAGTAATTTGCCCTGCTCTTTTTTGAATTCCATTTTAAAAAAAGGAAAATTGGTGGAAGTTATCTTGAAGTTGATTTTAGTAATAGTTACAGTTACAACTAGTTTTTCCCTTTTTTTAATCTTTTTTGTTTATGATTAAGGTAGTTTGAGTTTAGTGTATAACGTCTGTTTTCTTTTCTTTACAGTTAAATTACATAATTGAGTCTCCATAGATTTGATGTTTATATAGCCTTTTACAATTTTAAAATCTATATAACATACATGTTATTTGTTTTTAGGCATAGCATTTTAGCAAAGATTATATAAAAGCTATGCTGAATGGGGGCGAAGATCCTAGGAAAGTGGTAAAGCTATTAGAGATAATTCTAAATGTCAAACAGTAGGATTTAACTAGGTGACAAATAAGACATTAAACAGGCTACAGACTTTGCAGAGATCTTGACATTACTTTGTAATGGAAGGAGGATTGCAGACATGAATCAAGTTCAAAGGCTTCTAATGGAAGCAGGGTGGGCGAGACTCCTCCGTCAATAAAAGTCTGTGTGGTATCTGTTTTAACACTTGAAAGGCAAGAGCTCTGGGTGGAACAAATCAAATAAAGTAATTTTTAAAAATCCACCAAACCAACAACAATTAAAACCTAAAAGAATCATCCAGATACACATTTAAACTAGCCATTTGGCTCCATTTTTAGGATAGCTGCAATATTTATATCAGTATATTTTCACAATTCAATGCTCTTAATATACTAAATACAAACATGAAAACCCCCAACTTGAAAGAAAACCCCCAAACCCACAACTTGAAAGAATTATCTTTAAAAAGCAGCCTATATGCCAATTGGATCAGAACAACAAACAAAAAAACCCCACATTTTTGGGGGGAAAACAATATACCAACTCCCTACTGCAACTGAGTGTGAAGTTCAATTTAATTTAATCAAAAGTTTCTGAATTGAATTTGTAACCTCCAGTACTTTAATTACTATGAAAGCAGCTCCACTGGACTCAAACTTTGATAGTTACTAAAAAAGCTAGAAAGACTTTCACCCTGCTTTTCTTCCAGGAAAACCACAACTATAAAATTTCATGTCTCAGGAATGACGAGCAATTTAGCATTGATGTTTCAAGGATGAAAGAGCACTATCATTTTTCCTTCCCTATTTCTTCACTGACAAGGGTGTAAATACAATTCTCAGTAGCTCAAGGGCAAATATTGGTTATTACAAAAAATAAATCAGCTAATTCTGATGCTAAATTCTGTATGGGAAGGTATGATATACAGAGGAGATATTCAAATTACAGCTAATAAAATTATCATTTTGATGAAAGGAAAGAAAATTACATTAAAAAGTAAAATTAAGGAAAAAACAACAACAAAACACCAGAAAGCATTTTAACCTCTTTGGGAAAACAAGAATTTCCAAGATGTTTTCATCTGTAGTTAGAACTTTACCAAAGGAAAAAATCTAGAATTAAAAAAGTTTTATTTGTTTCCTTTTGCGAGCATCCCAAATAAAATTAATTAGCAGTTGGAATATGGTTGAGGAAGGAAAGGCATCCAAGTAAACAAATAGTCCACTGGGCATTGCGGATTATCACATAGATGTCATTACATAAAGTCACAGAATGGTTGAGGCTGGAAGGGACTTGTGGAGTCTAGTCCCCCTGCTCAAAATAGGGACAGCTGGAGCAGGTTGCTCAGGGCTGTGTTTTGGTTATCTCCAAGGAGACATTTGAGATATTACTAAATACTTTAATGAATACATATTTATGTCACAGAACTACCCTTGAGGCATGCAAACAGTAGGTACTTAGTCTTTCATTTATCTCACCTGATTCAAGAGCCTGTAGGCTGACATTATAAATTCTTTTTCACCCCCATCCTTTTATGCACAGCAAGCTGCATCACCAGGACTCCCGTTAGTGAGTACTTGGTTTCCACCTGAGCAGACAGCTGCCACTCTTTGGCATCCATAATAGCTTTGTTAAGCTTCACTTAAGAAAAGTCAGGTCATTATAGTATAAAACACTGGAGCATCTCTCCTATGAAGACAGGTGGAGATTGCTGGGGTTGTTCAGCCTGGAGAAGAGAAGGCTCCAGGGAGACCTTATAACAGCCCTTCAATATATGAAGGGAACCTACAGAAAAGCCAGAGAAGGACTCTTTCTCAGGAAGTGTAGTGACAGGGCAAGGGGCAACAGCTTTAAATTCGAAGAAGGGATATTTAGATTAGATACTAGAAAGAAATTCTTTACGGTGAGGGTGGTCAGGTACTGGAACATGTTACCCAGGGAAGTTGTAGATGCCCCATCCCTGGGGCAGTTGCTCAGTGTTCTCAGTAGCTCCAAGGAAGTGTTCAAGGGAAACACTTCCAGCCAAGCTGGATAGGGCTTTGAGCAACCTGCTCTAGTGGGAGGTGTCCCTGCCCATGGCAGGGGGGTTGGAACTCAATGATCTTTAAGGTCCTTTCCAACTCAAACAATTCTATCATTCTATGACTTCTAATTTTGAATAAGAAGTCATTTGCAAGCTCCAGACAGAGTTCTGAATGCAACACCTGAGGATGGCAAGAATCATGCATACCTTTGAGGGTAGGAAAGTATTTCCTGTTCATGACAACAAGCTTCCAAAACCCCCCAGTTATTCCAAAGAAATCCTACTATTTTGCAAGCACACCGAGAGCTTATGCAGGCCTGCCTTGCCACACAGTCCAGTGGACAAAGTATAGCTAAATTATCTGTAGGCATTAACTAAATTTTCACTTGGCAACTTCAAGGATGAAATAATCAAATGAGACAGTAAAGTGTTGGAGGGAGCTCTCAGTGCCTCTTTAGCTTTTGCTAAAAGGTTATGGAGCAGCCTCCCCCTGCAGATACACTCAAATAATCTGCACCAGAGATAACGTATCCAAGGGACATTGACTAATACTTCAGAGAAAATTTCTCATTTTCTAAAAGTAAAGACTGTAGCAGGTGGGAAATATTTTCTGGCAGTATTCACAGTGAGTATACCACAGGAAACCTAAGATGACTTTTATCTGTTCCTCTTCATTCTGACCACCTCCTCCTTGTTTGGAGTCAGATGACTTGTGACATATGTACATCTCTTGTCTCCTGGGCTGCAAGGGAAAAATGGAAATGTCACATCCTTTCAAATGAAGTACATATCACCCACATAAGGAATTGCTCTTCTGACTCATATGGAAGAGAAAACAAGATCATGACCTTTGCTCCCATCTGTTTCTTCAGCATGTTTTGTGTAGGCTGGTGCACTGTTGTCAGAAATCTTCCACTCCAAGAAGCGGAAGGATGATGATTTCTTCCATCTTCTCCCCTGGGTATTTTCAGTTTAAAATCTGAACTCATGCTATTACATTTAGGCCAGAATAGGAAAAGAAAAATAGAAATCCAGAAAGACAAGCTTTTTCGCACAAAAATAAGAAGTGGCAGTAGGAGTTCAACATGTTAACTTTTTGCAGAAAAAGGCAACTTCAGGAAAAACTCTTAATCGTTTCTTTCTTTTATACCTGAATACTTATAGTTGTAAAAATGATATTTTAAAAACCCAATTATTCAGTGGTCATTGGATGGTATTGGTTTTCTTTCTATACTTTCCTCTGTTTTTGTTACTGAAGTTCATTTATTTGATAATAACTTTTGGAAAAGTAACAGGGAAAAATTTATGTTTTTAAAAATCTGCAACTTCAAATTAATAAAGTATGGTAAATTTTAGACTATCTTGCTATTATGTGTATTAGTTCCAGAGGCAATGGAATTCTTTTTTAAGGAACAGAAATAGTTTTTAAAACTGCACATTCAAATCTGTGTGGAAAAATAACTGAGTACATATTTGCACGACAAACTCTATGCACTTTACCTGCTAATTGCACCCGGTTGTAGCTGGATGCATAAAAGGTTTTGTAATTGTCTGCCAGCTCATGGGAGATGCAGGTGCTTCTGAATATCTGAATCAAGGCGGTTTGTAATTCTTGGTCTTAATTATCTGGGTAATAAAAATTGCACCAGGAATTTCCTGAAGAAACTTATACTAGTAATGGTTTTGAGTTGGGGACCATGTAACCTCCCTGAGAATACCTGCAAGTTACATGCAGGCTATAAAATGGTCAGAGTAAACTGAGGTTAGTAATCTTTCCCATTCCCCACTCAAAGAGCCACTCAGTAATGTATTCATTTAGCAACTAAATAATTAGATTATTTTTAAGAATCTGTTACAGTAAATTTTTAATTTGTCTTTACGGGATTCTCATCCTGTTCTTTGAGTTGTGTGGATGTACAAGGGGAATATCTGGTCATCCACATTGGATCTGATTCTTAGCTGAAAGCAGCTGTAACTGTCATCATTTCTCAATCTGCACTGAAGATTACAAGCCAGGAACAGAGTCTCAGTACCACAGGTCTTTAAACCTCAATATTCTCTGTGGGATTTTGCACATCTCTTTAAAAAAGGAGGAACTATCATGACACAAGTGATAGAAGATGACAGCATGGGTAACAGGTGATGACAAAGGTGAAGCCACCATAGTTATGTAGTCATTCTTTTAATTTACCAAAACTTGAATTTTTTTATTTAAAAGTTCTCAATTTTGAAGACAGTGAATGTTATAGTATTAATTCCAGTGGCAGAAATCTATATATAAGAAGTATAAAATACTTCTTGAAAGAAGGGATGACAAGAGCTTGAAAGGAAAGTCACAGAATCACAGAATCACAGAATTGTAGTGGTTGGAAGGGACCTCGGAGTCCAACCACAAAAAACAAAAAACAACAACAACAAAAAAACAACAACAACAACAACAAAAAAAAAACAAAATAAAAACCCCACAACCCACAAAAAACCACACACACCACCCAACAACAACAACC